>CAUYPK010052391.1:0-13851 GCA_963574355.1 Loris lydekkerianus | reverse complement strand
GATGATGAGCATTTTTTCATTTTTTTGCTAGCCATTTGTCTATCTCCTTTGGAGAAAGTTCTATTCATATCCTTGCCCATTGATACATGGGATTATTGGTTTTTTTCAGGTGGATTAATTTGAGTTCTCTATAGATCCTAGGGAACTCTAAAGAACATGTAACACTCAATTTACAAGTAATAAAATGAATAATTATTTTGAAAGTAAATTCCATATAACTGATTGTCATAGAATGAGTTTGTTAATTTTTGCAGAACTTTTACATCTTTGGTAAATGGTGTGGTTCCAACATGATGTTGGTTGATATTTTCCTTTACAAAAATAAAACAAAAATAAATAAAGGGGAAAAAAATCTTTTAGAAGTGATCAAGGAATACAGCAATATCTCAGGCAATAAAATCAACACCCATAAATCTGTAGCCTCTATGTATACCAACAGTAACCAAGCTGAAAATACAGGCAAGGACTATATTCCTTTCACAGTAGTGCCAAAGAAGATGAAATATTTGGGAGTATATGTAACAAAGGATGTGAAAGATCTCTACAAAGAGAACTATGAAACTTTAAGGAAAGAAATAGCTGAAGATGTTAACAAATGGAAAAACATAATCAAACACAGTTCTATTCATTTAGCTTGCTGTGGCAAAAGAGTCTGTGCATCATAGGAAGTAGCGTGACTTGGTGAGGAGTTACTAGGAATTTATTATAGGATTTAAGCTTGTGTCTAAATTCTGTTTCCTTGTCCTGGGTCTCCTCAGCAGTCTTCTGAGTTCCACTTGCGTTCTCCTTTATGTGCTTAGCCATATGGAAACTTAAATGCTTTTAAAATAGGGCTCATCTATTTGTTTTTTACATCTCTGGGATTATTGTATTTATTGCCTGAGTTTCATTGTTTGAATACTAATACCATAGTTTTTTATGTTTTCTGTGACTTTTTAAAGATGTTTTAGGCATTAGGGAAAATGTAGTATGTGTTATTCCCTTAGGTCAGAAGCAAAAATTACGGTATTGTTTTTAAAGAAAATACTGAAGTACCATGATGTGTGGATAGACAAAATAGTTAATATGCCAGTGCTTATTTGGAAGACATAAAAGTCCACAAAGGAAGGTTATGTAAATAAAAGTAATATTTTTAGCCATAGTTTTTTAAAAGTTACTTTCACTGGGTCTTGATGTGTGGAAAGAGGTACATTTTAGTTAAGTTGTACTAAACAGTACTGATTCAAATATATAAATGACAGTGCTTTTGAAGTAATTGAAGATACCTTAAGAGAAATATTTTCTGATTTAATTTTTATCATCCTGCATTTTTTCTTGTATATATTGAATGTTTATTAAATATATATTGAATAAATGTTGCTAGGATCAATCACCTGGCATTTATTATTAGAGTAACTAATATGTATTCCTTCACTTCATTCCTTCACTTCCTTCATTAAGTAACATTTTCAGGTAAGATGAAAAACATATATGATTTTATAAGTGCTAATTTTAACTCATTTTTTCAAAGTCTATTTCTTACACTATTCTGTTTCTGTAGATCTATCAGTTATCTACTTTATGTCTTTTAGTCATTCATTCAGACATATACTAAAAATTTTGAGTACTTAGGTGATCAAAGATTGCTGATCTCTTAGAGCCATTAAAGGCAAAGGTACATATTATGTATTTATGATCTGTCTCATTTATTTATTTATTTAGTTAGTTATTTGAGACATCATCTCACTTTGTTGCTCTCAGTAGAGTGCTGTGACATCATAGCTCCCAGCAATCTCAAACTCCTGGGCTCAAGTATTCCTCTTGCCTCAGCTTCCTCAGTAGCTGGGACTATAGGTGCCCGCCACAGTACTCTGCTATTTTTTTTTAGAAACAGCGTATTGCTCTTGCTTGTGCTGGTCCAAACTTTTGAGTTCAAGCAATACACCTGCCTTAGCTTCTGAGAGTGCTAGGATTGCAGTGAGCTACCAGGCTCAAAGGTACTTTTTTTTTTTTTGACACAGAGTCTCACTGTGTGGCCCTGGGTAGAGTGCTGTGGTGTCACAGCTCACAGCAACCTCAAACTCTTGGGCTTAAGCACTTCTCTTGCCTCACCTTCCCAAGTAGCTGGTACTACAGGCACTCGCCACAAGGCCTGGCTATTTTTTTGTTGTTGTTGTAATTGTCATTGTTGTTTGGCGGGCCTCTGTTGGGTTTGAACCTTCCGTCTCCAGTGTAGGTGGCCGGTGTTTTAGCTGTTGAGCTACAGGCACTAAGCCTCAAAGGTACATATTAATGAAATAATAACTAACTTCTGTATAGTAAGACTGAGACTATACAGTCTTACTATATATATACTGAAACTATAACTATACCAGAATTAAGGATAAACTTTTGTTAAAAAGTAGAATAATCCATTAATTAATTAATTCATTGAAAAGACATAGTTGAGAAAGTATTTTGGATGAAAATAACCAAAGATACTATAATACAATCCCAAATCTGGGATTTTTGGCTTTTTGTCCTTTTTCTTTACTACCATACCCTATCTAGTCTATTACCTAATCCATCAGTCCTTCCTCTATAATAGTATCAACTCTGTCTATATTATCTCTTCTACTGTTGTACCATCTTTGTTCAAGCCAGCTATTGTAGTACTTTTAGATACCTGTTTCTACTTCTGGTATCCTGTCCTACAGTCTATATACAACAGCTAGAGAATCATTTTAACTGTAAATCAGATAATGAAATTTTTCTTTTTAAAACCTTTAATGGATCTCTACAACATTCAGAGCAAAATTTAGTCTATTAAAGGTTGAGTACTAGACCCTGGTTCCTTACCTTCTCTCCAGTATCATCTCATTGTCAATTTTCTCTCACGATTCAGATAAGATATTCTTGCTAATAAACAAAATTCTATACTATCTTAGTGCCTTTCACTTATTCCTAGCCTCTATCTACAAAGTTTTTCTTTAGCTTTTTACTTAGCTGGCACATGAATATGAAATAACATCATCTCCTCAGATATGTCTTCTGAAATAACCTTGCTTAAGGTAGCCTTTTCTCTATTACTACATTGTTGACCTCAAGTTATTATATTCTATTACCTCTCATTTAATTTTTATCTTCCTAAACTCTATGTGAGCTAGGAATCTTACTGTTTTCCCTTCTTTTAAGTAAAATTTGGCACTTAGCTGCACAGTAAATATATTTCTATGTTGATATTTACTCAGTCTTTTGAGTAAAGTCTCAAATAGAATGCAGGTTTGTAACCATAGCAAACAAATAATATCGTAGCATCCGTAGATGTTAATATTGATAATTGATGATTTCTGAAAACTATAATCCATGTTGACTTTCAGTGAACATTTTGGATTATAACTGAAAGGAGTATTAGTTTTAAGGGGATAAAGTAAAGGGTGAGAATTGGTATACATTTATAAGGTCTAAATTTACTGAAGATTCAATTGAACAAATACTTGCATCAGTATTGAAATTCACTACTTACTATATTTAGAATCATGGTAGATGTATTGTCTAGTTTAGTTAAAGGGTACTGATGTTCAATATGCGTTCTAATGTGACATGATAGGAGGTCTAATGTAGAAAACGGGTGAAACTCACTATTATCAACATAGATGAAAATCAACTAGTTTCAATAATTTTTCTATGAAAAGCCATTATTATGAATCACATTTCCTAAACTGTGCACAACAGGGTGCACAGAAAACTCTTAGGGGCACTAAGAATTTTAAAATTTTGAGGGAAACCAGTAACATCTTCTGGATAGCACACAAAGTACTGGGTCAAGGTAGTTCACATTTTCAGTGTGAAGCTTGCACCTTTGATAATATCATGTCTTTGTAAAGCTGGGTTTCTCACAGCTAACTGTGATAAAATGTTAAAAACTGCAGGAAAATCAGTATGGAACAGGAAAGGGGGTCAGTGGTATCCAATGTGATTCCAATGTGATTTGAATATGTGCAGGGCCCAATATGTGCACAGATCCTGTTAGTAAGTAATTCTTATTATATAAGTGTAGAATTAAAATGTTATTTTTTTCTTTCACCTTTTGTCGTTTTCTTTAAACAGCTGCTGAGTTGTTAGGACATAAAATCTTAAGTCATTTAGACCCAACTACTCAATAAACAGAATTATTAGTCAAACTTCTTTTGACTTACAGGTGCCATGAAAAAATTAGTGGGAGACTCTGAGTGCCTTGAACTGAGAAAGTTTGGAAACTTCTGATGTACCCACATTTTATTTATTTTATTTTATTTTATTTAAAATAAGATTTTGCTCGTTTTCATCACATTTTTCTGGAGATCTGGTCTTCAGCATATACTCTAGAAGAAGTTTATGTTTATAACAAGTGGCAAATAGAATACTGTGGAAGAAAAGAATGAATTGATCTTTTTCAATGCTTTTAGCGATCTTAAGACATGGTATTATTTCCATTTTTTAGGGAAGGAACCAAATGTCAAAGAAATTAAATATTTTGCTCAAGGTTACACAGCTAACTGGGTGAAACTAATATTTAAATCTCATTCCTTGCCTGTAATCCCAGCACTCTGGGAGGCCAACGCGGGCAGATCGCCTGACCTTAGGAGTTCGAGACAGCTCTGAACAAGACCCAGTCTCTAAAAATAGCAGGGCATGTGGCAGATGCCTGTAATCCTAGCTACTTTGTAGACTGAGGCAAGAGAATCACTTGAGCTCAAGAGTTTGAGGTTGCTGTGAGCTTTGACAATACAGCACTCTACCCCTGGTGACAAAGTGAGACTCTGTTTCAAAAAATCTATCAGTCTATCTATCTATCTATCTATCTCATTCCTGCTGGGCACAGTGGTTCACGCCTGTAATCCTAGTGCTCTTGGAGGCTGAGGCATGTGGACTGCCCGACCTCAGGAGCTGGAGACCAGCTTGAACAAGAGATCACATCTCTACTAAAAAGAGAAAAACTAGCTGGGCATTGTGGCAGGTGCCTGTAGTCCTGGTTACTCAGGAAGCTGAAGTAAGAGGATCACTTGATCCCAAGAGTTTGAGATTACTGTGAGGTATGGCATTCTACCCAAGGCAACAGAGTGAGACTCTCTCTCAAAACAAACAAAAACAAAACAAAACAAAACTCATTCCACAGCTTGCATGGTTTATTTCTATGATATAGAGTGAGTGATTTTCCATTTATGGGATTCTGTAATGAAGGCTTCTTAAGGTAATTTTTAAGGCATAATTTTCAACTTAAGTAAGTCAGTTGGATGGAGGATTAAGGAGCAAAGATGTATTGTACTGTCGATCTTAAAATTGGAAGTAAACACTGGAGGGTTAGGTTTGTTAATCCTTAGTCTCTATTGTACATAGAGGCTTTTTTGGATGATTTGTGGGATTATTACATTTGAGTGTATTTGGAAGCCTGATTTTCATAATAGAGAATCAGCGAAGATTGTTTTAGTGTTTCACATTGTTAAAATTATTGTTTGGTCATCTACAATTTGATTGTCTATGAAATCCAAGTAGTGCAAAGTTAGCCTTCTGTAAATTATTCACTATGAGTGTTTTTTGCCTGTGTAATTTCAGATCATAAATCTCTGGAGCCCATAAAAGGCATTTTCTATTTGTTCTTCATTTTCTGCATTATCCTTTTTTAGAACTTCTGTACTATTTGGAATTAAATCAACTATTCTCTGAATCTCTTAACCTCTTGTTTTTCATTTTCTATTTTTTTGACGCTCTTTGCTGAATTCTGTTTCTTTTCTTGGGACCTGTCTCCTAGTCTATTAATTCTCTTTTCAGCTCTGTCTAATATCCTGTAGTCTCTTTAGGTTTTTTCCCCCAATACTAAAATATTATTTGTGGACATCCTGTTTGAATATTTTCAAATTTGCCCATTAAGGTTTCTTCTGTTTGTTATGTTTTTTAAGTATTTTAAACATGTTAGTGTTTCGTACTAATATCTAATACTTTTAGGTCTGATTGTGTGGTTTGTTCTTTCTACATGTACTTTCTGTGCTTTTTCCCCTTCCCTTTCCTTTCATCCTCTTCTTCCCTTTCCTTCACAGAGGAATTTGCCTCTCTCTTTCCTTCCTATTTTTTTCACAGAGGAATTTGATTTTCCTATATACATGGGATACTATCAATTTGGAACCACTTTAAATTTGGGGGTGATGTGGATTCAGGCCATAACCCTGTGTGAGGTGTTTGTTTTATTTCTGATTTTTTGTTATTCTCAGGATAGCCTTTTTCCTTTTGTCTTTTGCAATTTTACCCAGTCCAAGACAGATAAACATGTATCTCTGTCTGTTGCCTTTCTGGGCTTCTGTTTGTTTTCAATACTTTATCCTTTTGAATGTTCTTTATTAAATCTGAATTTTATATGCTGTGACTTCACATTCAGATTGAACTGTATTCTGGTTTTTTAGGATCAGACCCATTAATACCCAGACTGTAGGCCACACATAAGCACATGCCACTAGGGTCCAGCAAATTCTGGCCCCAGAACTGTTTCCCTATTTAGAGTTTTGCCTCTTTTTGTGTATAGCCTTTTATAAATTAATTTCAAATCAACCCAGCCATGTGCTTTAATAAGTTTTAGAAATATTTATTTTAATTCCTAATTTTTAAATGTGGTATCATATGAGCAACATTAACTGAATATCTTAGTCTACTTTAGTACAAAAAGACAGTCCATTTGATTTTTTTGGGAAGACTTTGAGTTTTTTGGAGTCAGAAACAAGTTAAAAACATTATAACTCTTCTCTATGAATTAGATCTCTTTGGTAGTCCTGGCCATAGCCCAGTGACTTCTAATCTTCTAGGGAACATTTAAAGTTGTGAAATTTGCCTTTGAAAACAGAACTGATTCACATAGGACTATAGCAAGTTTTGAAAAGAAACAACTGAAATAGTAGCAATGGTAGAAAAGCAGTTGTTAAGTATTCTGTATTTATTCTTAAACATTACCCCAAAAGAGTAACCTAAAACTCATGTTAGAAATTAAAGTAATGGTAATTCAAAACTGTCTTTCCTATTTTATTTTAAAATGTTAAACTAAAACAGACTTTCTTTCTACCCCAAAATAGTTATGTAAGAACAGTCTGTTGTCACAGAAATCATTCTATTATAAAGTTATTTTATTATAAAGAGTATAGTCTCTATTTAAAATGTTAAGCTACAAATATTTATCCTTTAGAACCATCTGCACTGCAAAATACCCATAAGTACTTTAGATTAAAATCTGCAAAATAGAAATATTTAAATACTTTTATCATTGTGAATTCTTGATTTTCTTATAGCAATTTTTTAATCTTGCTTTGAGCAGAAATAGGTTGACGTAAAAGGCTTGCTTGTAAATATTACGTTTAATCATCATTAAAAATCCTCTGACAGAAAGGACCTTCTTTGTCTAGATGATGTGATTTCATTAAAGTAGACAATTTTAATCTAAATAAATATAAATGTATACACATTCTTTACTCAATGTATTTAACATAATAAAAATATGTTAATTCCTTAACTTAAGAGTTCTGTTAGGTGAATTTATTTATTAAGTCATTATTTTAGTTAATCAAGAAATTCTTAGGAATATTTAGGAATATTAAGAGGAAAGTTTGCTCCTACTTTCTCCTAATGAAATTATTTTATTTTATTTTTGTTTGGGATTCATTGAGGGCACAAAGAATCACATTACACTGATTGCATTTGTTAGATAAATCGCAATTTATAATTGTGTCCCGCCCCCAAGAAGTGTGCTGTACACCCATCATCCCCCATCACTCTCGCTTTACCCACTCCCCAATCCCTCATTCCTCTACCTCTCCTTGTATTAGCTTATCTACTGCCTTCATATTAGAGTTGAGCACATTGGATTCATGCTTCTCCATTCCTGTGATGCCTAAGAAGAATGTGTCTCACCTCCATTCAGGGTAATACAAAAGATGTAAAGTCTCTATCTTTTTAAATGGTTGAATAGTATTCCATGGTATACATATACCACAGCTGATTAATCCATTCCTGGGTTGGTGGGCATTTAGGCTGTTTTCACATTTTGGCGATTATAAATTGAGCTGCAGTGAACAGTCTAGCCCAAATGTCCTTATGATAAAAGGGTTTTTTTTTTTTTTCCTGCTGGGTAGATGCCTAGTAATGAGATTGCAGGATCAAACAGGAGGTCTAATTTGAGTTCTTTGAGGATTCTCCATACTTCCTTCCAAAAAATGTTATATTAGTTTGCAGTACCACCAGCAGTGTAAAAGTGTTCCTTACTCTCCACATCCATGACAGCAACTGTAGCTTTGAGACTTGGTGATGTGAGCCTTTCTCAGTGGGGTTAGGTGATATCTCATGGTGGGTTTGATTTGCATTTCTCTGATGATTAGAGACAGTGAGCATTTTATTTTTTCATGTTAGCCATTTGTCTGTCTTCTTTAGAGAAGGTTCCATTCATGTCTCTTGCCCAGTGATATATGGGATTGTTGGCTCTTTTTTTGTTGATTAATTTGAGTTCTCTGTAGATCCTAGTTATCAAGCTTTTGTCCAAGTCATAATATGCAAATATCTTTTCCCATTCTGAAGGTTGTCTATTTGCTTTGGTTGTTGTTTCCTTAGCTCTACAGAAGCTTTCCATTCTAAGTCCCATTTGTTCATTTTTGTTGTTGCAATTGCCACGGAAGTCTTCTTCATATAATCTTTCCCCAGACTTACATCTTCAAGTATTCTCCTAATGAAATTATTTTAAGCTGTCTTTATAATGGCAGCAAATTTATCAATGTCTTCAATCAACTATCATGAACGATTAGATATTTTTGAGTGCTTATTTTATATTTCCTTTTTGGAAATATTCAGTGGATGGCATTGCATTGAATATCAGAAGAGATATTAACTCCCCCTCTCCCTTTCCCAGAGTAGTAGACACTGGGACTAAGCATGCCTCAGGGCTGGACATGGCAGAAGTTAAAGAACAATTTTTGAGAATTTGTAACCAAAAAGAGGTCTTAGAATGAATATGCAATTCAAATTCATATCATCTTGGGTTTTACAAAACTTTTAAATATATGTGTTTGGTTTAAAGTAATCCATAGTTGATAATGTGTCTAGACATATAGTAGAATACCAGGGGATAGGTAACATTGAAAGAATATAAATGTATTCCTTACCATTCTGGAGGCTGGAAATGTCATTATCAAGGTGCTAATATCTAGTTAAGGCCTTATTGTGTTGTCCTATGGCATAAGTCAGAGGGCAGCAGATCACATGGGTGAGACAGCAAGATATTGAATTTACAGTTCCAAGACCCTTTATAATTGACATGAAGCCATTCCTGAGGCTTACGTTTAGGTCATGAAGGTTTCATGACCTAAACATATCCCAGTAGGCCCATTTACCAACACTGTTGTATTGGGGAGTAAGTTTCAAACACATGTGTGTGGGGACACATTCATTCTTTATTGGCTTATTCAATAATATATGTAAAATCCTGCAATGTTGGCTGAATTTGAAAGACATTTTGTCATATATTAAATTCATGTTATTGTACGTTAGGATTTAAAAAATTATTCCTGCTTGGTAATAAGTTACGATCCTTTCTCATCTGAAATATTTCATTGTTAAACCTTATCCCTTTTTTAACGTGTGATGTAAGAAGCTTTACTATATATTTTAAAATTTATAAATGTTATAATATTTTGCATCAGGCTTTTTCAGAGATATTTCAAATGTAATAAGTGAAGTGGAAAACCTGTGGGTTTTTGATTAGATGGGACTTAGAGTATAATAGAAGAAGTATATTAATGAAAACAGTTTCCTTGAATTATTGTTTATCCATTCTATTGAATATTTTATTGACTTTATCATGTTTTTAACTTTCCAGAAACATTCCTTGTTATCTGATAACTTCTCTATCATTATCACTTCTTTTCATATCTTTTATCCTTGTATAGCCAAGATGATTAAATGACTTATAAGTTCTCTTCCTGCTGTACTCCACAGCTTTTTATTTTGAAATTTTGTTAATCTATACCAAATTTAAAAGAGTACCATGATCACCCATAAGCATTTTTTAATCTTGATTTGCCAGTTAATATTTGCCACATTTGGTTTTTTTCTCTTTCATCTTCCTCCCTATATTGAGCTATGTGCTTATTTATGTAGGCACACATAAATGAGAATTATTCAGAAGTATAAAGTTATTTATATTAGGAAGTCCTTTGACATAAATGGCTTGGGAAAATGTGGAGGAAAATGGCAGAGACAAACAGCTAAAAGACTTATATGTTATTGCCTTTGAGGAGAGTCACTATGAAATGGTGGATGACTGGGGTGAAGCTGCTGTATGTTGTTAAAAATGTTTTATTACTCTGATTTTTTCAATTTGTGTATGTATTATTTTAGTAAATAAAAAAGTTGATTTTCTAACTAATGTTATAATATTTTTTCCTTCCTATATCACCTACAGCGCCTACAGAATATCCTATAACTTCCTTCTAATGTTTGCATACTCTGGCAGCGCCCACCATAAGGATACATTCATTTGAGTTGGCCTTGGCTCAGTTATCTTCAAACAGTCCATTTGGTTAATAGGAAACTCATGAATCTTTTTATTTTGGGGGGAGTTTCTTTGGAGAGAGAGAGACTCATTCTGTTGTCTAGGCTAGAAGGCTGTGGCATCTGCATAGCTCACAGCTACCTCAAACTCCTGGGTCTAAGTCATCCTTCCGTCGCAGCCTCCCAAGGAGCTGAGCATGCCACAGTGCCTGGCTGATATTTCTGTTTTTAGTAGAGATGGGGTCTTGCTTAAACTCCTGAGCTCAAGGGATCCTCTTGCCTCAACCTCTCAGAGTTCTTGTTACTGTATTTCAGCTTTTATTAATATTTTTGTAAATTTTTATTTTTAAAACTTTCAAACTTTGAAAAACTCTGGTAGAACGGTATGAACAACTGTACTCTTTACAACTAGATTCATGATTGTTAATATTTTGCAATACATAATTTATAACATATATGCATATACACAGGGTATCAAAACTACATACACATTTTAAGAGAGGAAAAAAATGTATTAAAATTGTAATACCCAGTATATACTGATAACATTTGTTATCTTATGTATTGTATCTTGTATCTCTTATAATTGTAGAAGTCAAATATGACTTGAGTATTACAATTTTAATGCAGTATTTTCCTTTCTTTAAATGTGTATACATTTTTGGCACCCTCTGTATATATGTATGTGTCTCCTCTGTTTATATTTCTCTGTTTCTCTCTGTGTTCCTCCCCTCCCCTCATGTCCCTCTGCACCATTTAGAGATATTTTCTTTTTCATATATCGTGGCACTTAATCCTGAATACTTCAGCGAGTGTCCCTAAAAATAAGGGGATTATTTGCCCTTTCCGGTGTGAGAAATATGGCATTGAAACAATAGTATCATAAAATATAATACTTGGCCCAGGAGGCTGCGGAGAAGGAGGGAGGGAAGCACAAAGCCGGCTGCACGTTGCAAGCTCAAAGAAAATTGTTAAAAGACTAATTTTCTGGGGGATTGGATTAAAGATGGCGGCCGAGTAGCAGCTTCTCTGTAACTGGGCACAGCGAGTCTGGGGAGACAAGACTCCAGGCATCTCTGGCCGGTGGGATCTGCCTATGACCATCCCTTTGAGGATACAGGGAGCCAGCAAAGGACTTCTGGACCCCAGGAGGAGGACAAAAACAGTGGAAAACTGGCAAGTGGCTGCATGTGTTCGATCGACCTAATCACACCGGCAACCGTGAATACAAGCAGCAGTGAGACTGCAAACTGGAAAGGCCTTACCTGTGAACTATTTTGGTGTTCTTGGACTTGGCACTCAGTTAAACCGCCTTGGGGAGAGCTTGAGTAGGACTGTGGGCATTGTCCGGGGCCCCAGAATGAGCCACTGAGCTGGGCGAAGTAAGCCATTGTGAAAGAACTGCTCCGGCAAGCTCAGCCCTTAGGGTCCCAGAGCAAGGATCTGGCGGGACAAAGTAACCTAGTGACTGAGCAGCTTAAAGGCAGGGACTGAACTGCCTTACAGTCTTAATCCTTAGGGGCAGAGTGAGGCGGTTTTGGCACACTGGAGCCTTGGGCTGTTGCCCTGGGTAGAGTGCCGTGATGTCACAGCTCATAGCAACCTCAAACTCCTGGGCTTGGCGCAGCCCAGACCATTATAAGAGCTGTACAGCGACCCCCAACCAGTGATCCACACCCACCAGCCCTCCGCATTCCCTGACCAGGAACTGCGGGAGCCACGCAACCCTGCATCCTCCCTCCGGTGTCCTTCAACCCTCCACAGTAGCCTGTTCATCTGGCCAGGGACTCTGGTAGCTGCGTGCCCTCTGGAGCCCTTCCTGCCTCTGCACAGAGCCCTTCTCCTGACCAGAGACTGCTGGAGCCTTGAGTTCTCTGTGCCAAAGTCATTGGGCGCCAGGTACTCCCAGAACTGTGCGCACCACCCCCAGCCCTGTTGCTGGATCTGGGTGTGTCACACACCGGAGCTGCTTCCACAACCAGAACTCTCTAGCGAGAGCAGCCCCAGAGGAACTACACAGGGTCACTCCCTACAAAGATCCAGCAACAATAGAGTGATCCTGCTGGGGTCTAATCTTGGGGAGACACCTCCCGAACTCTGAGGACGGCCATAGGCAATGGTGAAAAACAATCATGAGGCAAAATCAACAGAAAAACTCTGGCAATATGAATAATCAGAGTAGATCAACTCCCCCAAGGATCAGTGGGATAGACACAGCTGAAGATCCCATGCACAAACAAATAGCTGAGATGTCGGAAATTGAATTCAGGATCTGGATAGCAAATAAGATCGAATTAGAATTCCAAAAGTTATCTCCAGAATTCAACGGATTCAAAGACCAAATGACCAAAGATTTTGACACATTGAGACAAGAAGTTGCATCCCTCAAAGATATGAGAAACACAGTAGAATTCCTCCGTAACAGAATGGAGCAAGCAGAAGAAAGGATTTCTGACATTGAAGATAAAGCTTTTGAACACTCCCAAACCCTCAAAGAAGAAGAGAAATGGAGAGCAAAAATAGACCACTCTCTCAGAGAGCTCTGGGATAATTTGAAGAAAACCAATATTCGTCTCATAGGGATCCGCGAAAATGATGAAGTGGCTTCACAGAGTCTCTTCTCCATGAGATTATGAAGGAGAACTTTCCAGATATGCCAAGAGATTCCAAAATTCAGACAGCAGACAGTTTCAGAACTCCAGCACGACTCAACCCAAATAAGACATCCCCCAGACACATCATAATCAATTTCACTAAAATTAATATGAAGGAGAAAATTCTGAAAGCTGCCAGATGAAAGAAAACCATTACCTACAAGGAGAAGAATATTAGAATAACTGCAGATCTCTCTGCTGAAACCTTTTAAGCTAGAAGAGGATGGTCATCGACTTTTAATCTCCTAAAACAAAATAATTTTCAACCCAGGATCCTGTACCCAGCTAAACTGAGCTTCGTTTATGACGGAGAAATTAAATACTTCAATGTTGCCACAACTAAACCACCTCTCAAGGACATTCTTAGACCTATCCTCCATAAAGATCAGCGTGATTCTCCACCACAAAAGTAAACACACCCAAAACATTTTTGATCAAATTACAACTTCCACAGTCGCAAAAGGATTAAAAATGTCCACTGGACTCTTGAAAGGCTTATCAATATTCTCAATTAATGTGAATGGTTTAAATTGTCCTCTAAGGAGGCACAGGTTGGCTGACTGGATACAAAAACTCAAGGCAGATGTCTGCTGCATCCATGAATCGCATTTTACATTAAAAGACTAATACAGACTCAAGGTGAAGGGATGGTCATCTATATTCCAAGCAAATGGAAAGCAGA
>CAUYPK010052389.1:0-25765 GCA_963574355.1 Loris lydekkerianus | reverse complement strand
AGTTTTTGTATCCAGTCAGCCAACCTGTGCCTCTTTAGAGGACAATTTAAACCATTCACATTAATTGAGAATATTGATAAGCCTTTTGAGAGTCCAGTGGACATTTTTAATCCTTTTGTGACTGTGGAAGTTGGAATTTGATCAAAATTTTCTGGATGGGTTTACTTTTGTGATGAGGGTTACACTGGTCTTTATGAAGGATAGGTCTGAGAATATCTTGGAGAGCAGGTTTAGTTATGGCAAATTTCTTCAACATGTGAATGTCATTAAAGTATTTAATTTCTCCATCATAAATGAAACTCAGTTTATCTGGGTACAGAATCCTGGGTTGAAATTTATTTTGTTTTAGGAGATTAAAATTCGATGACCATCCTCTTTTCGCTTGAAAGGTTTCAGCCAAGAGATCTGCAGTTATTCTAATATTCTTCACCTTGTAGGTAATGGTTTTCTTTTGTCTGGCAGCTTTCAGAATTTCCTCCTTCATATTAATGTTAGTGAAATTAATTGTGATGTGTCTGGGGATGTCTTATTCGGGTTGAGTTGTGCTGGAGTTCTGAAACTGTCTGCTATCTGAATTTCAGAATCTCTTGGTGTATCTGGAAAGTTCTCCTTCAGAATCTCATGGAGAAGAGACTCTGTGCCTTGTGAAGGTACTTCATCACTTTTGGGGATACCTATAGGATGAATATTGTTTTTCTTGGAATTATCCCAGAGCTCTCTGAGAGAGTGATCTGTTTTTGCCCTCCATTTCTCTTCCTCTTTGAGAGTTTGGGAGTTTTCGAAAGCTTTGTCTTCAATGTCAGAAACCCTTTCTTCTGCTTGCTCAATTCTGTTAATGAGGAATTCTACTGTGTTTCTCAGATCTTTGAGGGCTGCAACTTCTTGTCTCAATGTGTCAAAATCTTTGAATTCGTGGAATTCTTGAGACATCTTTTGGGTTACTGCTTGGAATTCTAATTCCATCTTATTTGCTATCCAGATTCTCAATTCGATTTCTGACATCTCAGCTATTTGTGCATGGGATCTTGTGCTGTGTCTGGTCCATTGATCGTTGGGGGAGTTGATCTACTCTGATTATTCATATTGCCACAGTTTTTCTGTTGATTTCGCCTCATGATTGTTTTTATCATTGCCTCTGGTCATCCTCACAGTTGGGGAGGTGTCTCTCTTAGGTTAGACCTCAGTGGGATCACTCTATTGTTGCTGGATCTTTGTAGGGAGTGACCCTGTGTAGCTCCTCTGGGGCTGCCCCTGGCAGGGAGTTCTGGTTGTGGGAGCAGCTCAAGAGTTTGACACACCTGGATCCAGAAACAGGGTCGTGGGTGGTGTGCTTGGTTCTGGGAGTGCCTGGCACCCAGTGAGTTTGGCACAGAGAGCCAAAAGCTGTAGCAGTCTCTGGCTGGGAGAAGGGCGCTGCACAGAAGCAGGGAGGGCCCTGGAGGGCTGCAGCTACCAGATTTCCTGGCCAGATAAGTGGCCGGTGTGGAGGCAGGGAGGGTACAGGAGGGAGGACACAGGGTAGTGTGGCTCCCACAGTTTGTGGTCAGGGAGTGCGGAGGCTCGCGTGGGTTGCGGGTTGGGGGTCATGGCACAGCTCTTAACGAGGTCTGTGAGGGCGCCAATCACAGTCACTGCACAGCTCTTATGGAGGTCCAGACGGTGCAGCTCTTAATGAGATCCAGGTGGACCCCCATTGCAGTCATGACACAGCTCTTCCACGGGTTCAGGCGGGCACCAATCATGGTCGTGGTGCAGCCCTTACTGAATTCTGGGCAGGTGCCTATTGTAGTCTTGCACAGCTCTTATGGCGGTCCGGGCAGCGCAGATCACGGTCTGGTGTCTGAAATTAGTGGTGACTCACAGAACACTCTGAACGGCCGTGGTTGCCTCGGAAAGGAGATAAAATGTGCCTGAACTATTATTTTTAAGTATATCTTTCTGTAAATTATTTTCTTAATTTATGTATTTGACATGTGTTGCAAATTTCGTTTCCCTGATTGTCATTTTATAAAAATATATTTGGTTAGTTGCTTATCTTGTTGTATGGAAATCTTCAATTCATAGTTATTTAAATTTATTAATCATTTCCTTATTGGTGTCTATGTTCTGCATCATGCTTTTAAAAAAGCCCTTTCCTGTATATTCCATTTCCAATTTCTACTATGTTACCAATTACCTTCTGCTATGATGTGGTCCATGCTTTGGCCATATGTTTAACAAATATGATCCTTACTTGCTAATTCAGAACACAAATACACATAAAAATAAAATAATGTAAATAAATAAGTTGAGAAAAGCAATATGAAAGGAAATAATATTAATAAAAATTGATAATTAGAGGGGGAAATAGACAAACACAGGTAAACGTACACATCTATCTGGAATGCACTTTGGTGCAAGTTTGGTAGAGATGAACTTTGTTTATTTTTCCAGGTGGTTACTCCTGCTTTTCCAAAACAGTATGTTAAATAATCTATCTTTTTTCATTTTATTTTTTTGAGACAGAGTCTCAAGCTGTCCCCCTGGGTAGAGTGCCGTGGTGTCAAAGCTCACAGCAAACTCAAACTCTTGGGCTTAAGCAATTCTCTTGCCTCAGCCTTCCAAGTATCTGACAACACAGGTGCCTACCACAATGCCTGGCTATTTTTTTTGTTGTAGTTCTCAGTTGTTTAGTAGGCCTGGGCCAGGTTTGAACCCACTAGTCCCAGTGTATGTGGCCAGCGCTCTAACTACTGAGCTATAGGCGCGTGTTCATATGAAATGTCAGAGATGCCATTGATCCTTGAACCCCACAGGTTTGTCCTTCAAGGGTCGATTCATATGTGAATTTTTTTCAGTAAAAGTGGCATGGAGTGTGCCTGCCTCTCCTGCTTCCACTTCTCTTTCCATTACCTTTTCCTCCTCTGTCACACTTGAGACAGCAAGACCAATCCCTCCTCTTGCTCCTCCTCCTCAACCTGCTCAACACAAAGATGGTGAGGATGAAGACCTTCGTGATGGGGTAGGTGAGGTGGCTCACACCTGTAGTTCCAGCACTCTGGGAGGCGAGGAAGAGTTCAGAAGTTCAAAACCAGCCTGAGCAAGAGTAAGACCCTTATCTCTACTAAAACAGAAAAACTAGGTGGGCAAGGTGGCAGGTACCCGTAGTCTCAACTACTTGGGAAGCTGAGGTGGGAGAATCCCTTGAGCCCAGGAGTCTGAGGTTACTTGAGCTATAATGTTGCCAGACACTCTAGCCTGGGGGACAGAGTGAGACTCTGCCTCAAAAAAAAAAAAAAAAAAAGAAAGAAAGAAAGAAAAGAAAAGAAAAAAATAATTTTTAAAAAGACTTTCATGATTATCCACTTCTACTTAATAAAAAGCAAGTACATTTTCCCATTTTTATGATTTTATTAATATTTTCTTTTCTCTAGCTTACTTTATAGGAAGAATACAGTAAAATACATATCACATACAAAACATGTGTTAATTGACTGTTTATGTTATCAAGAATGCTTCTGTCAATAGTAGGCTATTAGTAGTTAAACTTTTGGGATTCAAAAGTTATACAAAAATTTTTGACTGCGTAGGGGGTCAGTATTTCCGACCCCAGCACTACTGACGGGTCAATTGTCTTTTTTAAAACAAGGCTTTAAAGGAAAATATTTCTCACTCTGTCACCTTGGCTAATGTGTCGTCACATCATCATAGCTCACAGCAACTTCAAACTCCTGAGCTCAAGCAATCCTCCTGCTTCAGCCTCCAGAGTAGCTGGGACTATAGGTGCCTGCCACAACACCCAGTTAATTTTTCTATTTTTAGTAGAGATAGGGTCTTCCTCTTACTTAGTCTGGTCTCACACTCCCAAGCTGAAGGAATCCTCCTGTCTCCCAGAGTGCTGGAATTACTGGAGTGAGCCACTGCACCCAGCTTCTTTATTCACTTAAAGCTAATTTACAGGGTGGCACCTATAGCTCAGTGGGTAGGGTGCCAGCCACATATATTGAGGCTGGTAGGTTCAAATCTGGCCCAGGCCAGCTAAACAACAGTGACAACTGAAACAAAAAAATAGCCCAGCATTGTGGTAGGTGCCTGTAGTCCAAGCTACTTGGGAGCCTGAAGCAAGAGAATTGCTTACGCCCAAGAGTTTGAAGTTGCTGTGAGCTGTAACACCATGGCACTCTACCCAGGTGAGTAGGGTGGACTCTGTCTTAAATAAATAAATAAATAAATACATAAATAAGCTCGGTGCCTGTGGCTCAAGTGGCTAAGGCGCCAGCCACATACACCTGAGCTGGCAGGTTCGAATCCAGCCCAGTCCTGCGAAACAACAATGATGACTGCAACCAAAAAATAGCTGGGCATTGTGGCAGGCGCCTGTAGCCCCAGCTACTTGGGAGGCAGAGGCAGAAGAATTGCTTGGGCCCAGGAGTTGGAGGCTGTTGTGAGCTGTGATGCTATAGCACTCTACCCAGGGTGACAGCTTGAGGCTCTGTCTCAAAAAAAAAAAATTAAAAATAAATAAATAAATAAAACTAATTTACAGATAAATTGGGCTCTTGCTATGTGCAAAGAATTCTTCGAGTCACAGAGGATTAAGACATGGTTATAAAATAAAAGAGTCTGGAAGAAAGAAATGGGGTGGAACAGGTCAGTGCAGTTAGACTATGGAACATTCCATCTTCCTATCCCCAGTTGGAATGCCAGCTCTGTGACACTCCACAACTCTATTGTGATGCTTATTCTAATGATTCTGCTCCATGTCAAGATTCCTTCTGGGTTTGAGTGGGAATCACACACTAACTGCAGATGATAAGTTTATGTTTTTCTTTTCTTTTTTGAGACAGAGTCTCATTTTGTCGCCTAGTCTAGAATGCTATGACCTTAGCCTACCTCACAGCAACCTCAAACTCCTGGGCTCAAGCAATCCTCCTGCCTCAGCGTCCTGAATGGCTGGGACTACAGGCACATGCCACCTTGCTCAGCTAGTTTTCCTATTTTTAGTAGAGACAGGGTCTCACTCTAGCTCAGGCTGGTCTCATACTCCTGGCCTCAAACAATCCACTCATCTTGGCCTCCCAGAGTGCTGGGATACAGGTGTGAGCCACTGTGCCCAGCCAATAGTTTATGAATTCGTTATCCTGTGGTGGCAGTCTGTGTTGCAGATTTTTTTTTTTTTTTTTTTTTTTTTTTTCCTGCTGGACCCTTATTTAAGACTAGCTTCTAGCAATATTTTGAAGCTGTGCCCACTCAGTATCCCAGAAGAAATCTCCTCTGTAGAGGTCTCATGATGCCGGCTGATGCCACCTCTCTTCCCGTTTATAATAATACAATTCTTTGCTAGAATGGTTTCTATTTCTTGGCTTAATTCTCACCCCAATAATTCACATAAACCATACAAAAGCTGTATGATTAAAACATGTTTACTTTAATGCCTTCAGAAAGATGAGTTTCGACCAGGAGGAAAGAAGGTGGAGAAGGGGACATTCCGGAACCAGAAAACTTCTTTCTTCCAAAGTTCAAGATAAGAAAACAGGGCTGGTTGTGATGGTTCATGTCTGTGATCTTGGCACTCTGGCAGACCGAGTTGGGAGGATTCCTGGAGGTCAGGAGTTAGGGACAAGCCTGAGCAAGAGCATGACACCTGCCTCTACTAAAAATAGAAAACTACCAGGGCATTATGGTGCGCATCTGTAGTCCCAGTTACTCAGAAGGCTGAGGTGGGAAGATTACCTGAGTTCAGAAGTTTGAGATTGCTGTGAGCTGTGAAACCACAGCACTCTACCCAGGTGACAGAGTTAAAAAAAAAAAAAAGTAGGAAAGCACACAACATCCTGTTGGACAAAAGTGGGGAAGAAATAACAGTGGGAGCCCTGAAAATCAGGCAGAAATTAACAGAATACATTGGGTAATGGAAACCCACAGGAAGTTGCCAATGGTCAGAGGGATTGAGTGGAAGCAGAAATATGGTACAATGAGGCACGTTGCACTCGGCAACTCTGAGGAAGACCTTTTATGATCCCACCTCCTGACATATGGTGACCGGAGGGTGCACCATGACAAGAACTGACTCCTGAGAAGATGACACGTGAGTCTATGGCACTTGCCACTACTCCTACTGGTCCCGGAATATAATCTTCATCCTCGCCATTTTTTTATGGGTCAAAAGAAAAAAAAAGTCTTCACATTTAATTTCCATCCAGAAAAAAACTAATGGAGAATAAGAGGTTTGAGAGGATCTTGTCTAGACACGAGCAAAATTAAATCTATACTAAAATAGAACTCTTCCATCAACTCTGTATGGTGATGGCCTCCTGAGGCAACTTCCAACAAGGATGTCATTTTAGATGCCATTCACTCAGATGGGTGAGTATGCCAAGGTCTGCACGGCAGAGGAAGACGCCTGACCTTGGAGATCCTTTGTGCATCTGAAGTTCAGTAATACGTAAATGGACTATCTGAAGTCCAGGAATACTTCAATGGAATAGTTCTCATTTTTGTTAGGATGAATGAGATTAAAGCACATAGCACTTGATAAAGGAGCATTTAGCTTTTGGTCAAACTGAGAAAAGAGCCTAATGAGAGAAAGAATATATATTATATCTACAGTTTTGCTTTTTGAGAGAGTCTCACTCTGTCAGCCTGGGTATAGTGCCATGGCATCATCATAGATCACGGCAACCTCAAATTCCTGGGCTTAAGTGATCCTCCTGCCTCAACCTCCTGGTAGTTGGGACTACAGGTACCTGCCATCACTCCAAGCCAATTTTTCTATTTTTAGTAGAGACAGGATCTTGCTCTTGCTCAGGCTGGTCTTGAACTCCTGAGCTCAAGGGATCCATCCACCTTGGTCTCCTAGACTGCTGGGACCACAGGTGTGACCCACCATGCCCAGCCTATAGTTTTCTGCTTTCAGGTCTCAGGTAGGTTGTAAGTGGAATTTTCCAAGAGACTGGGACCATATTTTCAATTAATATATTATGATAGATCATCGTCGTTTAAATCTTTGTACTAGTTTACACACAAATACCCAAACTTGCAGCCCCCAAACCATTGTGTTTAAATGGTTTCACAGTGCTATATATATATAATAATCAACTCTCAAAATGGTAACTAAGAAGAGAGTCTATAAAAGTTTGGGTTTGATGATGAGCCCAGTGTACAGGAGTTCCACACTGAGTCATAATTGGCTTTGTGTTGAGAGAGTGTATGTCAGTTGGTGTATCAGACACAGGAGATAACAACATAGCAACGGATCACCCACTTTTTACTCAACATAGCAGGACCATCGGGAGGACTTTTCTAATCCCAGAATAGAAGCATAATCCCACCCCGATACCCATCCTTGAGAAAATGTCTACAGCAGATTTGATGGAGAACCTCAGGGAAGAACTTACCTGTTTCATCTGCTTGGACTATTTCAGCAGCCCAGTGACCACTGAGTGTGGGCACAGCTTTTGTCTCATGTGTCTCCTCAAGAGCTGGGAGGAACATAACAAACCTTTGTCTTGCCCCGAGTGCTGGAGGACCCTGGATGGCCCACACTTCCAGCCCAATGAGCGTCTGGGGAGGCTGGCTGGCATCGGCAGGCAGCTCCGGTCACATGTGCTCCAGGGCGAGGAGGAACAGGCTCTCTGTGGGAGGATGCCAGCTGCCACCAAGTCCTTCTCTGATGAGGAGCAGGGTGGGACTGGCTTCTCAGCCCAGAGTCACAGCAACAGAGCCCATCTCTCCAGCGAGGCTGAGGAGCACCACAAGGTAAGCCTGGCCGCTCCATCCCAGAACAGCAGATTCCAAGCTGGGCATGGTGGCTCATACCTGTAATCCAAGCACTCTGAGGCAGGTGGATTGCCTGAGCTCAGGAGTTTCTGTGCCAGCTTGCCACAGAAAGTTTGTTTCTATTGCAGGAGAAACTCCAGGGGATCCTAAATCTTCTGCGTAAAAAAAGAAAGGAAGCTCAGGCTATATTAACCCATGAGAGGGAGAGAGTGATACTGTGTAAGGTCAGTATCTGTGTCACTTTGGAATCTAGTATATGATTCCGTGAGAGGGATAAAAGGGATGCTTACTTAAATATCAGCAGAACAAAAAGAGAGAGACACAGACTTTTTTCAGTTTGAATCTTGCAGGGTACACTCTCCTGGCTTTGCACTGCCTCCTTCTGCATGTCTACTCGGGAAGCGCCGCATGCCCTATCTCCAGGCAGTCTTTCTTTTCTCCTTGTTTCCTTGTGTACCTAGAGAACTCTGTGGCTACCTCCATGATTGCTCTGATTATAATTATTTAAAATACAAGCTATACTGACAAACTTATAACATAGGATGAATATCATTTTTCAAAAGGAATATTGCAGGCCAGGCATAGTGGCTCATGCTTGTAATCCCAGCTCTCTGGCAGACCGGGCAGGAGGATGACTTGAGCTTAGGAGTTTGAGATCAACGTGAGCAAGAGCAAGACCCTATCTCTACTAAAAGTAGAAAAATTAGGTGGGTGTGGTTGTGGGCTCCTGTAGTCCCAGCTACTTGGGAGGATGAGGCAGGATAGCGTGAGCCCAGGAGTCTGAGGTTGCTGTTAGCTATGATGACACCACGACATGGTACCCAGAGTGACAGAGTGAGACTCTGTCTCAAAAATAAATAAGTAAATAAAATAAAATACAAGTTATATTCATAGACTTATAACACAGGATGAAAATCAATTTTCAAAAGGAAAATTTGAAATGGCTTGGGGGAAGAAAACAAATTCAAAAGAATAAAGAGAAAGGAATATAAAGGCAAAATAGTAGTTTGGCTTATACATAAACAAATGCTCAAGGTTGGCCACAGATTTGTATTTGAGCTATGTAGCAGTCAAAGCAAAAAACTAAATTAAATATCTAAATTGTATCTAAATTAGATATTAGAAGAAATACGTGCATTGGATTCTCTCAATAGACTTTGAGTTCTTAAGTGGGAAGACTTTTATGTATATTCCTATTCCTAGTGTGTGATTCCATGCCTACTTTCAGTGAATAAATTTCTGTTGAATTGGCCCGGCGGGGTGGCTCCCAGCCTGAAATCCCAGCACTCTGGGAGGCTCAGGCAGGTGGATTGCTTGAGCTCAGGAGTTCAAGACAAAACTGAATAAGAGAGAGACACCATCTCTACTAAAAGTAGAAAAGCTAGGTGGGCAATGTGGTGGGTGCTGTAGTCTCAGCTACTCTGGCGGCTGAAGCAGAAAGGTCCTAGAGTCTAAGAGTTTGAGGTTGCTGTAAGGTAGGCTGGGGCCATCGCACTCAAGCCTGAACCTCTGTCTCAAAAAAGAAAAAAAAAAGAAAATCTGTTGAGTGAATGAATGAACGCACATTTTTTGGTAAGCTGCTGCTGCTTCTTTTTTTTTTTTTTTGCTTTAGTTCTATCCTAGTGCTGGTCCCTATCTGTCCCAGTTTTGATTACTCTTGGCTTCTCCCACTAGAATGGCAGCCCCCTGGGAACAGAAATTTTGGTAGCATGCACACCTCTCCAACCAGCTAGTCAATAGAATACATGGGTCACTATAAAAGTTTTGAGACAGACTGTCTCATGGTCTATATTTGACTTCCAAGAAACCGCCAACAGCATCTTCTGATTCCCCCGTACAAATTTCAGCTTAACTCAGCTCATCAATGTTGCTGCAAGGGCTTCATTTGTTTCCATCCACACGGATTTTATGTTGCTTGGTTTTTATATACCTCAAAACTTTCGTAAGGGCCCACGTATATGTTATGTGTCAGGGGTCAGGACTTGTCACAGGGGAACTGCAGGACTTGTAAGGACTGAGAATCCACGGATGTCGCTAACTCTGCCATCTTGGGTGTGCGTGTATGTGCGTTTGCGATGGTGGCAGGAAGAGACGAAGACTTACAGACAGGTGGTTGTGTCAGAGTACATGAAAATGCACCAGTTCCTGAAGGAAGAGGAGCAGCTGCACCTCCAGCTGCTGGAGAAGGAAGAGAAGGACAACATGAGGAAGCTGAGGAGCAGCGAGATTCAGCTGACCCAGCAGGTCAGGAGCCTGAGCAAGATGATCGCGCAGATCGAGAACACCTGTCAGAACTCCATTTTAGAATCTCTGGAGGTGAGAATGAAATACTCGGGAGAGGGCCGGGAAATCAATGGGAAGAGTCATGGTAACCCTATAGGATATAAGTTCTTTTTTTATTCTTCTGAAAAACTAAGTTCTGGCCTCAAAGTAGCTTTCCCAAAGAATTAACATTTACATATTAGTAAAGTCTTAAAAGCGAGGAGAAAAAACGTAAAAACCAAAGAAATACCCAAACCAGGCTGGGTGTGGTGGTTTGCACCTGTAATCCCAGCACTCCAGGAGGCCAAGGTAGGTAGATTGCCTGAGCTCAGGAATTTGAGACCAGCCTGAGTAAAAATGAGACCCCATTTCTACTAAAATTAAAAAAAAAAACTAGCCAGGCATTGTGGTGGGTGCCTATAGTCCCAGCTACTCAGAGGCTCAGGCAGGTGGATCTCACGAGCCCAAGAGTTAGAGGTTTCTGTGAGCTATGACACCAAGTCACTCTACCAAGGATACAGAGTGAGACTCTGTTTAAAAAAAAAAAAAAAAAAAAAAAAAAAAAAAAGTAAATAAAATAAATAACCAACACAAGCCTGAGGATGACTTCAATTCTGCGCCTGCATCTATATCTACCATTTTGTCTTTTTTCTTTTTTGAGATAGGGTCACCCTGTCACCCAGGCTAAAATGCCTAGCTCACAGCAACCTCAAACTCTTAGGCTCAAGCCACCCTCCTGCCTCAGCCTCCCAAGTAGCTGTGACTTACAGGCACATTGGCATGACATCTGGCTAATTTTTTAAATTTATTTTGGTAAACACAGGGTTTTGATATGATGCTCAGGCTGTTTTCAAATCCTATCTTAAATCAGTCCTTCTACATCTTCTCTCAAGGGACTAGTATTGCATGTGTGAGCCACTGCACCTGGCCTGTCAAAAACAAAAACCTCCTAAGGAGCTGGAACTACAGCCACCTACCACAACACCTGGCTATTTTTAGTAATTGGGTCATGCTCTTGCTCAGGCTGGTCTCGAGCTCCAGAGCTTAAGCAATCTGCCCACCTCAGCCTCCCAGGGTGCTAGGATTATAGGCGTGAGCCACCACACCCAGCTTATATTTTAAATTTATTAATGTGCATTTGCTACATACTAGGTACATTAAATTGAATCTTCACAAAGACTCAATAACCATTAAGTATTAATACAATTATGATACAGAGTATAGGTGACTGCCATGTCCTGGATGGGTTCATAGCAGTAACATTTAATCATGGGAGTAAGGCTCTGGCCTGTTTGACAGCATTAGCTGGTGGAGCCCAGCACTCTGTGTCCCAGACTCCTGCTCTTCCTCACCATCCTTGCTGCCTTTCTAGGCAGCTGCATGCTCTGGGACCTACTCTCTCTCTCTTTTTTTTGAGACAGAGTCTCACTGTGTGCCATGGGTAGAGTGCTATGTTGTCAGCATAGCTCACAGCAACCTCAGACTCTTGGTCTCATGTGATCCTCCTGCCTCAGCCTCCAGTAGCTGGGACTACAGGCACCCACCATGACATCTGCTAGTTTTCTATTTTTAGTAGAGACGGGGTCTCGCTCTTGCTTAGACTGGTCTTCAACTCCTGAGCCCAAGCGATCTACCCAACTCGGCCTCCCAGAGTGCTGGAATTACAGATGTGAGCTGCCCCCAGCCTCTAGGACCTTCTTAAGCCTAAATCATGTGGGCCACCGTCATCTCCAGGTCTGTTTCCTGGACTGGGCCCACAGGAGGCTGTGATTGCATTTAATGCCTTTCAGACTCCCACTTTGTCCAGGCTTCATTCATCTCCTCTGCTCCTGGGCCATTCTGACTCCTCCACTCCCTCAGCCACTGGATAATGATATTGAAAGTTTGGTTCTTTGTCAGCAATTTCTCTGGCGAGTGAGGACGTGAGAAAAAGAGAAGGACATTATGAGAAAGAGCTATTCACCCATATCCATCTAGAAGAAATTGGGGCTGCTTTCTTCTGCCACAGTCTTTGTTTTTCTGAGCTAGCCAGACTCCTCTGCCATATTCATGCCTATGCAAGGAGTGCTGGAGGGAATGGGCTTCTGCAGACTTTTTCAAAGACCTGTGTCCAGAAAGCAGTCTGTCTTTGCCGGTGCTCACAGCTCGCAGATGCTAATCTTCTTTCTCTTATGTCCTTAGGAGGTGAGAGCTGAGCTGGAAAGGTAGGTGCTCCTCTGTGTTCAGCTGTGGGTGCTGCAGGGGTGTGGCATTGGGGAGAGGACGGGACAGGCATGAGGGGGTGGGGGGCTGTCCATGCCCAGGGCTGGGTGTGCAAGGTGCACTCTCACTTCGCAGCCGGGCCGGTGGTCTGTGTCTAAGAGAGGGTGGGTGTATGTCTCTGCTCTCTTGCAGAAATGAGCCCCTCCTGTTTCAATGCCCAGAGGCCACCACCACCGAGCTGAGTTTGTGCCGAGTCACTGGAATGAGGGAGATGCTAAGGAAATTCAGCAGTAAGTCAGCCTGACCATCAGACCTCCTAGCATTTCCAGAGCTGACTTAAGGGTGTATGAAGGTGCACACAGAGTCCTGGGCAGCATTCTCGAGTGTAGAATATTCCCCAGGTGCTCAGAGAGGGTGTCCTTGAGCCAGCACCAAACATCAGGGAAGCTTGAGGCTTCAGACCATCTCTGCTTGGGCAGAGAAAGCAGAGACACTTGACTGATGTTTTATTTGGCTTTGTTTAAGGAATTCTGTTTCTTCCCCTCCCTCCCTCCTGCCCTCTTTCTCTCCCTCCCTTCCCTCCTTTCTTTTTTGAGACAGAGTCTCACTATGTTACCCTCAGTAGAGTGCCTTGGCGTCATAGCTCACAGCAATCTCAAACTCTTGGGCTCAAGCAATTCTCTTGCCTCAGCTTCCCAAGTAGCTGGGACTACAGAATCTACCACAATGCCCAGCTATATTTATTTATTCATTTTTTAGAGACAGAGTCTCACTTTATTGCCTCTGTAGAGTGCTGTACTGTCACAGCTCACAGAAACCTCCAACTCCTGGGCTTACGTGATTCTCTGGCCTCGGCCTCCCAAGTAGCTGGGACTATAGGTGCTTGCCACAGCTCCTGGCTATCTTTTTGTTGCAGTTTGGCCAGGGGCTGGGTTCGAACTCACCATCCTTGGTATATGGGGCCAGGGTCCTAACCACTGAGCCACAGGTACCTCCCAATGCCCGGCTATTTTTAGAAAGGGGGGGGTCTTGCTCTTGCTCAGGCTGGTCTCAAGCCTGTGAGCTCAAGCAATCTACCTACCTGTCCTCCCAGAGTGCTAGGATTATAGGCATGAGGCACTGTACCTGGCCCGACTTAAATCCTAATACTCCCAGAGAGGGGCCAGTCGAGAACTTTTCTTTCAGAATATCCCACTTATTTAGAGTGGCTAACAAGAACAGTGGTCAGCATTAGTTCTCAGCTTTTATCTTGACAGTGTGACCTTGATAAGAGCCTACCTCGTGCCTGGCATTATGATATTAATATCAGGCTCTGAGCTTACTTGAGAACTAAGACTGATGCTGCCTTTGCTTTTATAGAATTTTCAGTGAAATCGAGGAGAAAGACCTGATTACATAGATAATTATGCTTGGGATTTGGTCTTTATGTAGATGGATGAGATTGTATGACAGTGGCACTTAATCCATATGAACAGGCAAAAGACATGAGGGACCTCTTCTGTGAGCTCCTCTGGGAGGAGGCAGAGGTCCCTTACTGGCTCACAACATGTGTTGTTAAATGGTCCCTGGGTGTAGCATTGCACTTGTAAGAAGCTGCATGTGAGTATGACACCAGGGAAAATGTTGATTAGAAACTGCTATTCAGGCTGGGCATGGTGGCTCACGCCTGTAATCCTAGCACTCTGGGAGGCCAGCGTGAGTGGATTCCCTGAGCTCACAAGTTCAAGACCAGCCTGAGCTAGAGTGATACCTCGTCTCTAAAAATAGCTGGTTGTTGTGGTGTATAGTCTCAGCTCCTTGGGAGGCTGAGACAGGAGGATTGCTTCAGCCCGAGAGTTTAAAGTTGCTGTGAGCTGTGACGCCAGGACACTCTACTGAGGGCAGCAAAGTAAGACTCTGTGTCAGAAAAGAAAAAAATAGGAAAACTACTAGCAGGCATGGTGGCAGGCACCTGTAGTTTCAGCTATTTGAGAGGCTGAAGCTGGAGGATGGTTTGAGCCCAGAAGTTTGAGGTTACTGTGAGCTATGACAATGCCATGTCCCAATAGTCTGGGGAAAAAAAAAAAAAAAAAAAAAACCCCCAAAAAAAAAAAAAAAAAAAAAAAAAGAGGAAAAAGAAAGAAATTGCTATTCACATGCTTAGTAACTGTCTAATTTTGGTGCTGTTACCTAACCCTTACGAATGTCAGTTTCCTTTTTTTTTGAGACGGAGTCTCACCTTGTCACCCTCGGTGGTGTCACAGCCTCCCAAGTACTGGAATTTATAGGTGTGAGCCACCACGCCTGCCTCTCAATTTTCTTTTTTATAAAAATGGGAAAAAATCATAATGCTTGCAATGACTAAATGGAAGGTGTGTAGAAAAGTTTGACACATAAGGAAGAATTCAGTGAGTGATACAACTCAGTCATTTTGGGGATTGATTGACATTGTCTCTAATTCTTTCCCATCCAAACTGAACAAGCACAGGCAACCATGATTAGTAGGAGTACAAGGGACAGAAGGTGCTCTCTGGGTGGGGATGAATAGCTCTCTGCTCTAAAATGGTCTCATCAACAGAACAACATCCATCCCATTCTCAGAGGGGTTCCTCTTGCTCTCAGGAAGGCTGATGTGTCTCTCCAGGTGACCCTTGCCTCTGTCCCCGAGAGGTTGGCTTATTTTTCTTTTTTCTTTTAATTTTTGTTTTTGAGACAGAGTCTCATTCTGTCCATTCTGTCCACCTGGCATCATCATAGCTCACAGAAACCTCAAATTCCTGAGCTCAAGTGATCTTCCTGCCTCAGCCTCCTGAGTAACTGGGACTACAGGCACCTGCCACCACACCTGGTTAGTTTTTTTTAGTAGAGACAGGGTCTTGCTCTTGCTCATTCTCAAACTCCTGAGCTCAAGCAACTCACCCAGCTCAGCCTCCCAGGCATGAGCCACTGAGCCTGGCTTGTGATTGTTAATCTAGTTTCAAATTGGTAGTAAGTATATGCAATATTTGTTTTTTCAATCTTGGGATACTTTACCTAGGAGTATATTCTCCAAGTCCATCCAATTGTTACAGAGGATGCAAAATATCCATCTTTTTGACAGCTGAATAGTTTTCCACAGTACAAACATTTATTAATCCATTCATGGGTTGATGAGCACTTGGGTAGTTTCCACACCTATGCAATTGTGAATTGAGCAGCCATGAACATTTGTGTGCAAATGTCCCCATAGTAAAATATCATTTTTTTCATTTGGGTACATGCCTAGTAGTGGAATTACAGGGTCAAATTGTAGGTCTCCTTTCAGTAGGAGGATTCCTTCTTTTCTTGCAGCGGAGATAACCCTGGATCCAGCCACAGCCAATGCCTACCTAGTCTTGTCTGAGGATCTGAAAAGCGTGAAACACGGTGGAAACAGACAGCAGTTACCAGATAACCCAGAAAGATTTGACCAGTCTGCCACAGTGCTGGGCACTCAAATCTTCACCTGTGGGAGGCACTACTGGGAGGTGGATGTGGGCAACAAGACGGAGTGGGAAGTGGGTATTTGCAAGGACTCGGTAAGCAGGAAGGGGAATCTCCCAAAGCCCCCAGGTGACCTCTTCTCACTCATAGGCTTAAAGATTGGAGACGATTATAGTCTGTGGGTATCATCGCCTTTAAGAGGCCAACATGTCAGAGAGGCCGTGCATAGGGTTGGTGTGTTTTTAGACTATGAGTCTGGACATATTGCCTTCTACAATGCCACTGAAAAGTCCCTCATCTACAGCTTCCCTCCAGTCTCTTTCCAGGAGGCTCTCAGACCTATCTTTTCCCCTTGCCTTCCAAACGAAGGCACGAACATTGATCCTCTAACCATCTGCTCACTGAAGAGCCATGTCTGAGGGATGCACCCCTGACCCTTCCCAGGATGAGGTTCTAAGACCTACGAATAACTGTTTATTAAGATGGCTCATGCATTGACAGGACTAACATCAGGTGATCTGAAAGAAATACCCCCCTACCCCAAAGAGTTTCCATTCAGTGAACAGCCAAATTAGACAATCAACTTCAACACCATGAGAAGAGAGCTGATCATAGTCTGTGTCTTTTTAACCAAATTCTTTATCTAGACTGCCCCATGTACCTGCTGGTTACTGAAACTAGAGAGACAGAACTAGCCCCCATTGTCCTGAATCCCACTGTCATAGGCCACTTTTATAAATATATGTCACTTTTGCAAGTGTATGTATTTATTTGACTCTTAAAAGCAGTGCTATTCCAATGTGTCTTTGACCTGTAGGGAGGGCTCTGTGTGTCGGGCAGTTCCAATCCCTCCCTCCAATTTGTCAGGGTGAGTGACAGAAACTCAGGGCCCAACCTTCTCTGAAAAGTTGCTTTTCTTTTCATCCCATGAGAGAAGGCTTTGAACTCTTAGAAAAGCTTATGTGTTCAGAATGTCACAAATATTTGTGTGAATGTCATATGTCATTCATGATACCATAGTACCATGGCACCATCATTCATGGTACAAGAGGCTGAAATTGGAACCTTTTGTTAGTATGTTAAAAGATAGGTCATGCACAGTTGCTCACACCTATAATCTTAGCACTCAGGGAGGCAGGTGGATTGCTGGAGCTCAGGAGTTTAAGACCAGCCTGAGCAAGAGTGAGACCCCTATCTCCTTAAAAAAAAAAAAAAAGAAGAAGAAAAAGAAAAAATATGTTAAATACGTTAAAAGATGATAGGACAAAATTTCTACTCAATAAATGTATCCTGGCAATGGATGCCAAGCGACTTTATTGTGTTTGATGTATGTTATTTTTTGGGCTTTGCTATTTGCTGTGTGCAGAAGGCTTTCACTCCTTGGAAGGCCAAAGAGCCAACCATCCCATCTCAGAATGCCAGGGGTCGGGGGTGGGGGATGCTGTCTGAGGGGAGCTCATTCTGACCGGTCTCAGATCAGTGAGGCCTGCATGTTGGAATGGCAGGTTCCAGCTTTCCACATACCTAAGCCGTGGTGGATTCAGTACAAACAATGACGCAGCAATGATACATTCAGGATGATTTTTCGGGGGGGGGGGGGGGGGAGTTAGTTTTTTTGGCAATATCAACCCTTTGGAACAAAGAAGGAAAAAAAGAATGATCTGTCAGATTATACTATGATTAAATGTAATGCACACCAAATTTAAATGCACCAAAAGGGTTTGGCTGGGCAGGGTGACTGACACTTATAATCTCAGCACTCTGGGAGGCTGAGTAGGGTGGATTACTTGAGCTGAGGAGTTTGAGACCATTCTGTTGTTTGTTTTTTGTTTTGGAAATGAATTCCACCTTGCTTCCTGTGTCCAGGGTCACCTATCACGATCACAGAGGGTACCCTTTATCTTCTCTCACTTCTCAGGTGAGTCTTTGCCCTGAGGCAGACAAGATAAGGGATAGAATTTCATCACCACACATGACTGCATACTTACTGAGAGTTTTAGGGAAAAGTTTGTCACAGATCTTCCTCTATAATTAGAGACTAGGTTGGGCAAAAAATTGAAAATTCAACCTCTTAATCAGCACACAAGGTCACAAAAGGAAGTTAGTGAAGTAACTGGGTTTATTTCAGGGTTCGTGTTCATCTTTCTCATTGATCTAAATCTGCTTTCTCTTTCAACCTTGTACTTTTCAATCTTGTATTCTCAAAGGCAGGGGAGCCTTTGAGACTGCAAACTCATCTTAGGTTCTAGAAGGTTCTCTTCTGTTTTTTATGGTCATCATTTGCATTTTCACTCTTGACATCACATACAGTTGGGATCAGAGACCTGTAAAGGAAAAGAAGCTCATACATACCCTTTAAATCATTCATGTCTTCCTTTGTCTCCCATTTTCTCAGATTTTATTTCTTGAGTTCTCACCTCAAAAGCTGAGAAATCATAAAAAGTAAAACACAAAACATTTGGATGATATCTTTCTCCATTACCAAATGCCACACATTTGGGGGGAGCAAATGAACATAAAAGGAATATCTTTTCTTTTTTTTTTTTTTCAAGAGTCTCACTGTGTCACCCTGGGTAGAATATTGTGGCATCATAGTGCACAGCAACCTCAGTCTTTTGGGTCTCAAGTGATCCTCCTGCCTCATCTTCCCAAGTAGGTGAGACTAAAGGCACCCACCACCACACTCTGCTAGTTTTTCTTTTCTTTTCTTTTTTTTTTTTTTTTTGAAGTTTTTGGCTGGGGCTGGGTTTGAACTCACCACCTCTGGCATATGGGGCTGGCGCCCTACTCCTTTGAGCCACAGGTGTCGCCCTAGTTTTTTCCATTTTTAGTAGAGATGTGTCTTGTGCTTTCTCAGGGTGGTCTCCAGCTCCTGAACTCAAGGGACCCTCCTGCCTCAGCCTCCCAGAGTGCTGGGATTACAGGCATGAGCCACTGGGCCCAGCCCAAGGCATTACCATTTTCTTCCCTAACTCTCCAGAATTAGCTGGAATAAAAGGGGCATGTCTAGTCCTGAGGTAAGAGGACATTAGGAGTGATCTTCCACGTTAGTTTGCAGTTTGACTGCTTTTTGGATTTTCCTTGTTTTTCCTAGAGTACCTTAAAAATAAAATATTATACAGATCTTGCCCCCAAATCTGCTTTACCAATACACCTTCATAAGTCTTCAGTAGGATATTTATCTACTCTGTTGTTCTAATTATTCCCTCCTCCACAATGATGTAACTTAAACCTATTATTTAGATTCTTTTACAAGGCCCTTTTACACCAATTTAACTCAAGAATGTACCAAACCCATCCATCCTTCACGATCCTTGGATTTTTCCCTGGCATGTACCTTGGAGGGAATGAAATCAGAAGAGTAGGACACAGTAGGAAAACAGAAGAATACTGAAATGCGCAAAGGATGAATAAAAAGTGTGTGTAATCTTGCTACATGGAGATATTCAATGCTTATGTTTTGGTGTGTTACCTTCCTTGTCTTTGTTATATATGTATATTTTAAGCAAGATGATAATTAGTATTACCTTACTATTACAGTGAAGTTCCTTCAATCATTACATTTCCCTTCTAATTGAATTTTTCTTCTTCTTCTTCTTTTTTTTTTTTTTTTAAACAGAGTCTCACTTTGTCACCCTGGGTAGAGTGCTATGGTGGCATAGCTCACAGAAACCTCAAATTCCTGGGCTTAAGCAGTGCTCTTGCCTCAGCCTCCCAGGTAGCTGGGACTATAGGCACCTGCGATGATGCTTGGCTATTTTTTGGAGATGGGGTCTTGCTCTTGCTCAGGCTGCTCTCTAACTCCTGAGCTCAAACAATCCACCCATCTTGGCCTTCCAAAGTGCTAGGTTTATAGGTGTGAGCCACCACTCCTGGCCTCCTGAAACTGAGTTTTTCACCCTTAAATGTACAAATATGTCGTTTAAGAATCAGTACATTTTGTTAAATTACATTTATCATATCCAAAAATTTACATTATAAATGATACATGATATTATCTAATAAACAGTCCACGTAAAAAATTTCTCATCTGTCTTTGCAATGTCTTTATAAAGGCTACACCACTTGATATTCCCAGGATGTCCCCCATTCAAGTACTAACTAGGCCCAATCCTGTTAAGCTTCTGAGGTCAGATGGGATAAGGTATGTTCAGGGTGGTATGACCATAGACATAATGGTCTTTTTTTTTTTTTTTAGAGACAGAGTCTCACTTTGTTGCCCTTGGTAGAGTGCTGTGGCATCACAGCTCACAGCAACCTCCAACTTTTGGGCTTAGGCAATTCTCTTGCCTCAGTCTCCCGAGTAGCCGGGACTACAGGCACCATGCCCTACTCACTGAGCCACAGACACCGCCCAGACATAATGTTCTTTATAGATATTTTTTGCTTCTAGCATCCAAAAATAATATAGAACCATGTATTGAGTTTAAGTGTCTTAGAAAATAAAATATAATTTTTTTCACTCTTCTAAAATTTCAGATTAATATGATAAAATGTGATTCTTTAATGAGCATAATATTTTGTATGACTGTTCCTAATTTATTTAATCATCCCCAAATGATGTGGATCATTTTGATTTTCTGTTTGTACCTACTATAAATGACTCTGTGATGAACACACGTGTACATAAAACTTTGGGTGTATTTCTATTTCCCAAGTTTATCTCTTGCGGGTAGGAACTTTCCCTGTGGATCCTGCACCACGTGCTTGGGGTCACATGTTTCCCTAGCAAAGTTCTACGTGCCCTGCCAGTAGTCCCAAAGATTTTACTCACACATCCATGATGAAGGGGAAGACACACCAGCTTTGAGACAACAGGAAGAACGTGTTTTCCCCTGCCCTATGGGGTCTTGTCTTTGTCTTCTTTCTTTCTTTCTTTCTTTTTTTTTTTTTTTTGACAGAGTCTCCCTGCATTTCCCTGTGTAGAATACCGTGGCATTATAGCTCCCAGCAACCTCAGACTCTTGGGAGGAGACAATCCTCCTGCCTCAGCCTCCTGAGTAGCTGAGACTACAGGTGTCCACCACCACATCTGGCTAGTTTTTCTATTTTTAGTAGAGCTGAGGTCTTATTCTTGCTAAGGCTGGTCTCCAACTCCTGAGCTCAAGGGATCCTCCTGTCTTGGCCTCCCAGAGTGCTGGGATTACAGGCGTGAGCCACTGTGCCAGGCCAATGAACTCTGGAATTAGACCATTTTTGGTTTGAGTGCTTGACCAGAAAGCACGTGTTCTATTTTCTTAAGTCATTTTGGTTCTTCAGGACAATTCTTTGAGAACATGCAAAGCCACGTAATGTGCGGGGCCTGAGGACTTTTTGTTAGTTCTTCCCCTCGCCTGCCTTTGAAAACTCAATTTTATATTCTTCAGAAAAGAGACAGAAAAGCCCCAGGATGTTTGTGTGGGATATGGAAGATGTAGGCACCCAAATTTTTGAAGTATTTCCAAGCTAGGTATTACTATTTTAGGGAGAAACGTGTTTAAGTTGAAATTCATTTGGAGAAAAAAGAAAACCTGTATGGGTTACTTTATTTTTCATGGAAGTCTTTTTAACCTCAAGCATCCCGTTACCCAAGTATATTTAAAAAAAAAAAAAATGGCTAATATATGTAGTAAATAAATAAAAATTATTTGGGAGGTCGAGGCAGGTGGATTGCTTGAGGTCAGAAGTTTGAGATCAGCCTGAACAAGAGCAAGACTCCGTTTCTAGTAAAAATAGAAAAACTAGCTTGTGTTATGGCAGGCGCCTATAGTCCCAGCTACTTGGGAGGTTGAGACAGGAGGATCACTTGAGCACAAGAGTTTGAATTTGCTGTGAGCTACAATGTCACACTAATCTACATAGGGCAATGCAGTGAGACTCTGTCTTGAATTAAAAAAAAAAAATGTTTTTAACCTAAACCAGCATTTAAAAAGTCATCACATGCTGGCACCTGTAGTCCCAGCTACTCAGGAGGCTGAAGCAGGAGGATCACTTAAGCCCAGGAGTTTGAGGTTGTTGTGAGTTAGGCTGAAGCTATGGCACTTTAGCCTTGGACAACACAGTGAGATTCTGTCCTAAAATACATACATACATACATATTTAAAAATATATATATAAAAATAAGAATTATTTTAAGGCAGTCATCCCACTTTCATTCTTGTTGTCTTGGCATTCTCATACTTTGTCCCTGGGCTCCGAGGACACAATTTGAACTTTGCTAGTTATTAGCTTTTCCCGGGCTTTAAAGTACTTTCCACAGAGGAACAGGCCAATGCAGTGTTCTACAGTCATCGGCCTCAGTCAGTGCTGCTCACATGTCCTGTGAGGCTGATCCTGGCAGCACCTGGGTGGGGCTTAGGGTGGTCACCACCAGCTGCAAACACTGCTATATGCCTAATGAAAAGCATGTTAGGAAATCACTGCATCCTCCCTCCCTACATGTGCATGAGAGACAGGAGTCACTAATGGTGCCTGAGATGTCCTATTACAGCCTTTTATTTTTGTTTGTTTTTAATACGGAGTCTTACTCTGTCACTCCCAGTGCAGAGTGCTGTGGCCTCAGCCTAGCTTACAGCAGCCTCAAACTCCTGGGCTCAAGTGATCCTCCTGCCTCTGCCTCCCAAGTAGCTGAGACTACAGGCATCCACCACCATGCCTGGCTAATTTTTCTATTTTTAGTAGAGACAGAGTCTCAGACTCTAGCTCAGGCTGGTCTTGAACTCCTGAGCTTCAGGGATCCTCCTGCCGAGGCCTCCCAGAGTGTTGGGATTGCAGGTATGAGCCACCTTGCCCAGGCTCACAGTCTAATTCTAACAAATGGTGTATGTGTGTGAGTGCATGTAGATTTTGCTTATACCTATATACAGGCTTTGACGAATTGTATTGCTTGCTAAATTTTTTAATTAAGAAATAAGTCTAAAAATAGAGATTTCTAGCTTCTTTTGAAAAACTGATTTATATGACAATACTTTTTGTGACAAAAATTAGGTACGGTCCTTCAAGTTATAGTTGAAGTAAGTTCACAAAATCTTCCCAAGTACTGTGTCCTCTCCCCTAGCTAATTCAATGTATTTTTTTATTAACTCCCTGACCTTTGAGAGTATTTGGGTATACGATCTCTCCTCCAGCCTCTGAGGTAGTAGGAAAATTTATTGGAATGGATGCTTCTTATCTCCTTAGACTTGCAAGTCCTTTTCTTTTCCTTCCCTTCCCTTCCCTTCCCTTCCCTTCCCTTCCCGTCCCTTCCCTTCCCTTCCCTTCCCTTTACTTTTCTTTCCTTTCCTTTCCTCTTTCCTTCTTTTCTTTCTCTTTCCCTCCCTCCCACCCTTCCTTTCCTTGCTCAGGTTGGTCTCAAACCCCTGAGCTCAGGCAATCCACCCGCCTCCTAGAATTGCATTTCTTGAGGTGCTTGGTACAGATTCTAAAGTCACCCTCTACTTGACACCAAGAACTAAAGCTCCCTCTAGTTCTTAAAAAATAAAAGAACCTGTATTATCCCTTAGGTGATGTGGAAAAAACAATTTAAACATATTTGAAAATGTCTGTACATTCACATTTATTCTCCATCAGAGACTGTACACAAATGCAGACATGTGTGTTTCCCTCCCTGTGTCATATCCAAACTCAGAAGACCATTTTAGCTTCTTTTGAAGGCCTACTGGCAATCTCCTTTGGTACAATTTGGCTTTGCTTGTGGAACAGAGCAAACACTTTGCATATAAAGGGAAGGAAAATAAAAATAGAATTTTCCCAAGCCAATAAAGGCTTCATGTCTTTGTGGTAGTGGAAAAGTATTTAGCTATTAGGTTGTTCTACCTATCTCTTTGCAATGGGCTTTCCACCATGAATTATGTAGTGAAAGCTATTAAATCCCAAAACCAAAAATGTTGGCGTGGATGTGGAGGAAAGGGCACACTTCTACACTGCTGGTGGGAATACCCACTAATACCCACTAATGTTCCTTCTGGAAGGATGTTTGGAGAATACTTAGAGAGCTAAAAATAGACCTGCTATTCAATCCTATAATTCCTTTACTAGGTTTATACCCAGAAGACCAAAAGTCACAATATAGCAAAGACATCTGTACCAGAATGTTTATTGCAGCCCAATTCATAATTGCTAAGTCATGGAAGAAGCCCAAGGGCCCATCGACCCACGAATGGTCTAGCAAATTGTGGTACATGTATACCATGGAATATTATGCAGCCTTAAAGAAAGATGGAGACTTTGCCTCTTTCATGTTTATATGGATGGAGGTGGAACATATTCTTCTTAGCAAAGTATCCCAGGAATGGAAGAAAAGTATCCAATGTACTCAACCCTACTATGAAGCTAAACTATAGCTTTCACATGAAGGCTATAACCCAACTATACCACAAGACTATGGGGAAAGGACCAAGGAAGGGGAATGGAGGGGTGAGGTTTGGGTGGAGTGAGGGTAATGGGTTAGGCCACATCTATGGTGCATATTTTTATCTATAATAAAAAAATAATAATAATAAAAAAAGAAAAATTATGACACATAACAACAAGAAGGCATGTGTGAGCACACAAAACTGGAATAAAAGCCAAAAAAGGCAATAAAAATGTTTTAAAGGTCAAAGAAGTTGTATATAAAAACAAAAACCTTAAAGAAACTTTCATAAATGTGTATAAATAATGAAGGAAAGACATATTCAAAAATTAAAGTAAAATGACAATGACTTTCCACATATAGAATACTAATAAATAAAAATTATAAAATAAAATTGAAATTATATAAAGTACAAAAACCAAAATTAAAAATTACCTTGAGGTGTTCAACAGAATATTTGAGCCTGTTGAAGAAAGTATAAATCAATTTGAAGAGGAACCAATAGAAATTATGTAATTTGAATAAAAACTTCAAAAAATGAAGAAGGATTTGTAGAATGGCAGGACATTAGCAAGTATATAAATATGCATGTGTGTGTGTCTGTGTGTGTCTGTGTGTAATTGGAATTATAGAAGGAAAGCAGAAAGATAAAAAGATCAAAAAATATACTTGAAAAAATTTTGTCTGAAAACGTCACTATCTCGATGAAAATTGAGTAAATTTAAGAAACATAAAAACCTCCAAGTACAATAAACACATTGAGGTACATCACTATACACATCGTAATCAAAACCCTCAAAGCTAAATAAAAAGAAAAAATTTTGAAAACACCAAGAAAAAAATATTTATTACAGATAACGAAATTGCACTAAGCTAAATGGCTTATTCATTAGCAGAAACAATGAGACCAGAAGGAAGTGGTATTAAATATTTCCATTTTGAAAGAAAAGCATAAACTGTCCAAGGACATTTTGTATTCAGAAAATCTTCAGAAAAGGATTTGCAGGAGAGAAACATAAACAAAATGGCAGTACAGAAAATACCCTAGGAATACTCCATCATAAAAATGCAACTAGAAACTATTAAATGTCAAGAATATTACTTTGAATTCACCAAAACTTAGGAGAGAAGTGGAGAAACCCATTGTGTTATGAGTAAAAGAAACAAACGGTCATTTCAGATTTCCCTACTCTTTTCCTCAAGACAATAATATCACTCACAGAGAAATTGCCCAGTCCCATGCCTTCTGAAATAAGAATGAGATAATTGCAAGTAGATACTTCATCTATACAACAGTATGGAGATTTTACTGGGGAGCACATTTTAGTCCTGTGCCATATGAACAATGGGAGTGTCAGTGGCGGGGGCTAAATCACCTGGGTTCAATTGGAGACAAAAAGTAGACACTGATTGCAGCAACTGGGATGGAAGTTACCTTGTGCTGTCATCAGTGAGATGTGCCATTAAAGAGGCTAATCAGCATCATGATCTTGTAGGGGTCACAATCTGCTGGAAGTCTCAAATTATGGGTTATATTTTAATTTCTTTATTAATATTAAATCATAGCTGTGTACATAAATGTGATAATGGGGCACCATACACTGGTTTTATAAACAGTTTGACACATTATCATCACACTGGTTAACATAGCCTTCCTGGCATTTTCTTAGTTATTGTGTTAAGACAATTATATTCTACATTTATTAAGTTTCACATGTACCCTTGTAAGATGCACCACAGGTGTAATCACACCAATCACCCTCCCTCTGC
>CAUYPK010052388.1:0-60168 GCA_963574355.1 Loris lydekkerianus | reverse complement strand
CCCCAGCCAAAAACTGCAAAAAAAAAATTTCCTTTCTTCCTTGACAATTCTTATCATCTCAATAATTAGATCTTTGTGTGAGGAGCAAGTGGATCTAGACCAACTCCCTCTGCAGTTTCAACAACATCACTTCAAATTCTGCTGTTCTTCCCCTGTCCCCTGCTACTGCAGACACTGGGCAGCAGGCCTTAGCTGCTCAGCAGCAAGTTGATCTCAGCCCTTCAGCTCTTCCTCCTGACTGCAAATCTTCCAGGGTCACAGATCAACCAAAGTTCTGAAGGACCTACTTCTAGAATATACACAAAGAAAATGGATCCAAATGGTCCATGAGGTAAAGTGAGCTGGGTGCTGTGGCCACCCCACTTAGGACTGAGACATTTGTTCTCCCAACACTGGGAGCCAAGACAAAGGACACCCCTCACCCATGGCCACGCCACCTCCCTGGCCTCAGCTGACGCCAGCCTCTGACTGAGGTGGAGACAGACCTGGGGCAGCAGCAGTGCAACCAAGGGCAGCTGTCCCCACAGACCAGCTCTTGTTGGCTCCTCCCTGGGTCCCAGCTGTTCCTTTCACTTTCACCCCACTGCATGTTCACTGGACGATGCTCTAGTAACTCTCCACACACAAGATGTCCCAAAGTTTGCTTCCTGGGGACAAGTGGAGACACTAGGTCCGACCATGGCAGTCCCATTTTGACAGGAATTGGTTTAGAAATGAGCACACAACTCACATGAATGTGATGTGGAGAAGCTTTTTTTGGGATCTTCTGGGAAATTTTCCTGACACTAGAGAGAACCTGCTCCCTTTGAAACTAGCTCTGAACATGACCCCTTAACAACCAGCCTTAGGACAAAGTCTATACTGTGAGTAGCAGATGGCAGGATGGAAAGAGTCTGAGCCCTCCTCACTGACCCTGAGTTGCACAGTGAAGGTAACCAGAGGCTGTCACGTTTTTGACACTTCTCATTATATGAGGCAAAAAAATTCTTTATTATTTAAAGCGGCTTTGGGATTTCTTTTTTGTTTATTTGGGCTACTTGTGACCAAAACATCCTCTAACTAAAACAAATGTACACCTCACTGACTCTCCTTTCCTTGGAGATCTTCATAAGTATTTGGAAGAGCTTGAGAAATTTACAACCTAAACCAAAAAACTGAACTGTAACTAAGTGCAGGGGACTGACAGTAAGTTTTCTTTTTCTTTTTTTCTTTCTTTCAATTTTTTTTTTTTTTGAGACAGAGTCTCACTTTATCACCCTCAGTAGAGTGCTATAGAGTCACAGCTCACAGCAACCTCCAGCTCTTTTTTTTTTTTTATAGATAAAAATATGCACCATAGATGTGACCCACCCATTACCCTCACTCCACACAAACCTCCCCCCTCCCATCCCCTTCCTTGGTCCTTTCCCCATACTCTTGTGGTATAGTTGGGTTATAGCCTTCATGTGAAAGCTATAGTTTAGCTTCATAGTAGGGCTGAGTACATTGGATACTTTTTTTGAATGGATATTTTCTAATGTAGCATTTTAATTTCATTAATGATTTTTTTCAGTATATTTTTTCATCTGTATGATTTCAAACCCCTTGCTCTTTCTTTTTTTTTTTTTTTTTTCCAAGCCAAACTGTATCCAGCTTTATTAAAGATACTTTTCATAAACAATCTTGGTATTTCAGGCATGACATGGGCAGATGATCGTTAATAGTATACAACTTTCAAACTCCCTTCTTCAACAGTCTACCAAAAATCAGAAGGCCACTATAAAACCCAGTTAAGTCTTCATTTGATGCTCTGAACAAGGAAAGTTTAGAGTGAAGGTTGACATTTCACAGTTAGCATATTGTTTAATAACGTTTTACAAGCTGACCCTGACTTTCAGGAATGAAATAAAAAGAGCAGAACTTATCTGCAGATTTAACAATCTAAAATTGAACTGCTGCTCTTTTGAGGGATGCCATCTCAGTGGTGTTACTGGAAAAGTCCAGATTTCTTGACATACTGGTAACCAATTGTTGAGGTCAGGTCCCAAGAGGTGACTGAGTTTAAGGCAGTTAAGACTATGCTGAAGACAGAGGGAGAATAGGACTTAAAAACAAATTAGTTTTTCCACACCACAAGGCTTTTGTGCCAAGTGGCTGTGTGTCAAAAGACATTTTCCCTCATATTAATCTAGCTTTGGAGACATTCTATTAGTGACATACGCCCCTTCCCCCCCAAACAATGAAGTGTTTTGTGCGCTAACAGCATAGCTTGAAAAAAAAGTACAACAAAATTCTGCATTTTTATAAAACTTGATACAAAATAGTATTTCAAACTGTACAGTCACCAGAAGTCCCAGTTATCACAAATGCACACACTACATTTGCATCTGCAGCACCTGCAACTTTGTGTGCCTGGTCTGGTTCGGCATCCCTATTTTTTGCAGGGTTATTCCCCTCCTTGCCAGTGTCAGCTGTTCCCTTTTTCCCTTTGGGAACCTTTTCTCCCTTCTTTGTAGGGGACTTTTTATGCTTGTACTCTAGCTTTGGAGGAGCAGGTTTAGCAGATAACCTTGCGAATCTTCTCTGAGGTTTGTCCTTTGCCTGGGCTTTATCTCTTTTAGAATCCCCTTCCATCTTTCTCTTAGGCTTGGTGGCAACAGCAGTGGGACATAGGTGCTGGACGCAAGGATGCAGCAATGTGCTGGCTTTGGTTAATCTGGGGGTTGTTCTCAGCTCCTCTTCTTCATGCTGCTCCCCCTTGCTCTTTCCACTGTATCAGACCACTCTTCACATTTGTAGTTACAAGTATGGCTTATATGGCTCAAGTCTGGGTTGCCTGCTTTCTTCTTAGGTATTAGCCCTTATTAGAGTTATTTATTAAATTTTGTATTTTTCATAATATATATATATATATATATATATATATATTAGATTATATATATATATATATATATATATATATATATATATATATATGTATATATGATTGCTAACCAGAGTCAATGAGTTCTTGGTTTTTCTGTGACTGCCTCAACCAAAGTAGCAAGGGGCAACTAGTATTATTAGTGAATAATCCCCTTGGCATTTATGGGGTGGTATTTATATCATTTAAAATTATTATATATGGTTTTTTTTTGTTTGTTTGTCTTAATAATAGTATGATGAGAGATTAAAGGAATAGGAGGGGTTCCACTTCATAGTATTGATTTTATAAAACCAGAGTCTGAGGAATAAAATAGTACTCGGAGGTGCTCATTCTAAGCGTGGTAAAAACAAATACTCACTATTGTCAACAGGAATGGTAACTGAGTAATCTTGGTAAGCCTGGGATGTTTTCTCTTCATTTTTAGCCCAGTAGTTCCAATTAATTTATTGTGGTAGAATATACATAACATAAAATTAGTTACCTATTTTAAAATGTACCCTTGTGTAGCAGAAAGTACATTCATTTCAAGTACAATGAAGTACATTGTTGTTTAACAATCATCATTATCCATCTCCAGAACTTTTTTTTAATCCTCCCAAACTGACCCTCTGTACCTATTAAATAGTTCTGATTACCCCATCCTCCCAGCCCCTGGAAAATATCACTCTACTTTTTGTCTCTATAAATTTGATTACTCTCAGAACCTCATATAAATGAAATTATATAATATTTGCCTATTTGTAACTAGCTTATTTCACTTAACATAATGTCTCTAAGTTTTACTGCTGTGTTTGTTCATGTGAATTCAAATTATAGTCTGAGAGTTTACCTTCAGTCTGAAGAACTTCTTTTCCTATTTCTCATAGATCAGCCAGCATCAAATGAGTTCAGTTTTTGTTTATTTAAAACATCTTTATTTTTACTTACAATTTTGATATATATAAGAATGTTTATTACCGGTTATTTTTGTCTTTCAACATTTTGAATATGTCATCCCACCGCTTTCTGACCCCCATTGTTTGTGCTGAAAAGTCTGCTGTAAATTTCTTGGGATTCCACTTTTTCATGCATTATTTTTCTCCAGCCACTTTTAAGATTTTCTTCCTGTCTTTGACTTTAAGCATTTTTATTATGACATGTCTCTTTCTGGTTTTCTTTCAGTTTATCTTACTTAGAGTTCATTAATTTTCCTAGCTTAAAAAAATAAATTTGTGGAAGTTCATTCATTACTTATTCAAATACTTGACTCTTCTCCTTTCTCTCCCATTTTAGTACTTTCATTATGTGTGCTTAATGCACCGCCACTTTCCTCTGAGACACTGTTCATGTTTCTGTTGTATTTTTGTCTCTCATATTCACCTTGCAAAATTCCTATCAACCAAGTTTGCACATTCTTTCTCCTGCCAGCTCATATCTACTCTTGAGCTCTTCCAGTGGATTTTTACATTTAAGTTATTATACTTTTTGTCTCCATAATTTCCACTTGTCTTCTTTTTATAATTTTTTAAATTGATATTCTCTACTTAATGAGACACTGTCACCACACCTCTCTTTACTTCTTTTATCATCGTTTCCTTTAGTTCTGTGAGCATTTTTAAAACAGGTAGTTTGAAATCTCCCATTGAATCTGACATTTGTTCATTCTCACAAACAGTTTCTGATGCTTATTTGTTTTTTTCGTTTCTCCCTCTCACCCCCAGTGTATGGGTCATACTTTACTGTTTCTTTACATGCCTTATTTTTTTTTTGTTTGAAACTGGACATTTCAAATATAGTAGTTTCCCTGTTATTTCTGAAGGACATATTCTAAGATCCCCATTGGATTCCTAAACCTGTGGATTATATAAAATACATATATTTATATATATGTATAATATATATATATATATATATAATGCTTTTTCAATCTGATACCTGAGAAGGCTACTGAGTGACTTACAGGAAAGTAGGATATACAGCATGGGTATGCTGTACGGAGGGATGGTTCAGATCCCAGGTAGGATGGAGTAAAATTGAGACTTCATTATACTAGACAGAGTAGTATACAATTTAAAGTTTATAAATTGTTTATTTCTGGAATTTTCCATTTAATATTTTCTGACAACTATTGATCACAGGTAACCAAAATTGCAGAAAGGATAACAGCAGATAACAAAGGACTACTATAACATAGTATGGCAGCTCTCACTACTGGTCGTCCCTGCAGAGCTTATCATTACCATTTTCTTGTTGGCTGGTTGCTGTCTGGGTCAGCTCATTGATACCTATTCTCCAGCATGGATGCACGCGCATGCACACAAAGCATTATGCCTCTGGTGTTGCTCTTCAGGGAGGCACAGCTTTGAGTATAGTCAGATACCCTGGGATGACAGTAGCACTGGTAGGACTCCCCCTCTCTTCAATTGACTAAACACAGATGTTAACCCCAACTAAATTGCCTTTATGTTTGATTTCCCCATCGTTTTCAACAAAACTCTGGGACGTTAATTGCTTTATAAAGTAATCCAATCAAATTCTGGATTCTTAGAAGTAATAGTTTCTGAGGTATTTGTTTGATAATTGTTCTGACCTCTGGAGGGCCCCTGCCAGCTGTTGTCTGGTTCTCTCCTGTGGTCTGGCCATCTTATCATCTATGCTATCTCATCATTAGACGCACACATCTCTTCCCAGTCGCCCTCATCACAACCTGCACTTCTTGAGGGTGCCCTCAGGTTTAAACTTCCCCAGGTCCTGCTGTACATGAAGTCAGTTTCTCTGGAAAGAGATAGGAGCTATCTTTCTGCAGCCTGCTTATCTCCCTGCAGCCTGCTTATCTCCCTCCCACACCCTCAAGGCTCTGGACCAGGGCTCTTGGACTAGGGCAGGAGGTAGTGACAAGCTTCTCACTGAATGACGCCCTTGCTGTGGGAACTGAGCACTTGTGGAGGAAAGAGATTGGCAGCAGCTTGGGGTCCCCTGGGCTTGCTTCTTCTGGTGTGAAGCTACTACCTCACTGCTTGGAAGGGTGTATTAGTGTATCACATCTGAAGTAGAGCTTCCACTCCATAAGTGTGCTCTAGGTAAGAGAAAAGCCACCTAGTACTTAGCTCCAGCCATAGGCAGTGGGGCCAGGTGAGAGCTCTGAAGTCCTGAGAAGAAAGCCCTCTGGCTGGGCCCTGGGGAGAAAGGCCTTGTGTTCTTGTTCTTGGCTGTAGCCTTTTGGCATGGAGTCTCCACCTCACTGAGCTGGGAGGAGGGAGCAAAGTGCATTCTTAGTTCAAATGCCAAAGACTCTCACGAATCTTATCAAATTTTCATAGATTGTCTTGAAAAGACATTTCTTCATTTGTTGTTTACTGCTAGGACCATTTGCATAAGGTTTAAAAACAGAAATATAAATATAGTTTTTGTCAGTTTTGCTGAGGAGTAAACTCGAGCAGCTCCTTACAATGCTGTGCTGGAAGTTGTTCTCTGAGTGACTCACTGTTAATACCGTGCATATTGTTTGTCTTAGGGAAAAAAGTCAAATTTATGTCTCTATATAGAAAACTTGTTTACTTCAAGGGGAAATGGGTTACAGAAATGTGGCTTTAAAATAAATGTAATTTTCCATTGACTTCATTTTTATATAAGAGATTTATTCTGGGTGGGTGGGGGGAATCCCACAATTGAATGAATTGAAGGCCATGGCAGATGCAGGGAGAAGCTGCTCACTTGTTAATGTTGTGCTTTTAGGAAGTTAATGATCTCAAGTAGTTTTTTGCTTTGCTTTATTTTGCAGTCCGATTTTGTTCTGATTTTGCATCTTCTCTTTATCATCACCATTCCCTTCTCATCTATCCTCTGTCCCAGATAGTTTAAAAATAAAACTTTACTGGGGTAAGTTTTTGGACTCATAGGAGCTTACAGCTAGATAGGAACTTAGCATGGAGAGTGCTCTCCACCTTCTTAAAAGTGAGGAAACAAAATCCACAGGAGTAAGTGGCTTCCTGGTAGCTACTTAGCCAGGGTGGCAGAGAAAGAGTCCTGCCTCCTCTCCTGCCCCACTTGTCGCTGTGATAGGACATTTTGGGACAAAGTTTGGAGGACACTGGAGTCTCAGCATTAGTACCACGTGATTCAGTGGTCTGTTGGGAACCTGATCTCTGCTCCATCCTATGGCAAATGGGGCTCCCAGCTCCCCTTCAGTGGCCGTGTCGCTGAGAAAGGCTGCACTCTCTCCCGTTCCATGCCTACAGCTACTGCAGTTAAACACGGTGCATAATGACCTGAAAATTGTTTAATCATAAGGCTGAGGATAATGCTAAACAAAATGAAAGGATTCCCTCTTTCTTTGATTTTTTTATATCTCTGTATTTAACTAACTTATGAGATACACCTGTGCACTACCCCAGAGAAAGGTAGCCAGGTGTGGGACAAACCAGCCTTTGCTCTGAATTATATTTACAGTGCCTTAAATTCTATATTAGCTAACAGTTTTGGTGTTTTTTTGTTTGGGGTCAAATGAGGGTACCAAGAATTAGGTTACACTGATTGCATTTCTTAGGTAAAGTCTTTCTTGTAATTGTGTCCCACTCCCAAGAGGTGCGCCATACAGGGTGACCCTCATTCTCCTCCCTCCTCTCCTGCTCCCTCATTCCCCTACCACACCCCTTGTATTAGCTCATCTACTGCCTTCATATTAGAATAGAGTACATTGGATTCTTGTTTTTCCATTCTTGTGATGCTTTACTAGGAATATGTTCCACCTCCAGGTTAATGCAAAAGATGTAGTCTCCACCTTTTTTAATGGCTGAATAGTATTCCATGGTGTACATATACCACAGCTTGTTAATCCATTCCTAGGTTGACGGGCATTTAGGTTGTTTACATATTTTGCCAATTGTAAATTGAGTTGCAATAAACAGTCTAGTGCAAATGTCCTTATGATAAAATGATTTTTTTTTCTTCTGGGTTTAGCTAACATTTTTGAATATAAGCATTGCATGATTTTTGTGAGATGTTTCAATCTGTATCCATTGAAAGTAAAATACTTCAAATTAATTATTATGAAATACAGAATATATTTTAGAAAAATAAAATAAGTTGATTTCCTATAATTGGGTATTAACTAGAAAAAAATCTGAAAATATTTGTGAGCATTGACAGGAAGAGCAGATAGTACATGTCTTTGACATCTGGAAATGTCTTCAGGAAGGCCTTAGGGATATCTTAGTATTTTGCCTTCTTGCCTGAGTGAATTTTCCCCAGAAAAGATTTAACCCTGAGATGAATGAAATTAGGGCCAAGAAATGGGGGATGCAATGCTGTCCCTTTAGACCGGTGGATGCTACTCAAGTCAGGTCCTCAAAACCAGTAACGGAGCACTTCTTAAGCAATAGTTGCAGGTTTTTAAATAATAGTGCTAAGAGCAGATGATGGTGAGGGGCGGTCCGTGACCTTGGTGAGAGGCAACAAGACCAGTGCATTCAGGTAACTGAACACAGTTCTTTCTGTTTGGGAGTCTTTCCAGCCTCAAGAACATTCTACAGACACACCAACTAGTTGGACTTGTCCTTAAGAGCAAAGAGGGTCAGCGCAGTGTTTGAGGCAAGGGGTTGGCCGTACTGGAGTTGCAACAACGTCCAGATGTCGGTCTGATTTGTAAGGAAAAGGAATTGAAGGAGGACGGGGCCGAAGGCAGAAGGCCTGAAACCAGGCCGGTGTGAGCGATACAGGTCTGTAAAAACATTCGGTGTAGGAATGTGGAAGAAACGCGCCATAGGAAAAGGGCAGACTGTTTCTTCTCTATTGAAAGGAAATCCGTGTACAGAGTGGGATCCGTGCGACACGTTCCAAACATACTCGGAATTTAGTAATGGGCTTCCCAGGGCTGGCTGAGCAGAGCTGCAGGCGGAGGGCGGCACACGGAGGGACTGTGCGCTCCGACCTAGCACAGCCCCGGACTCGGCCTCCCCGATTCTGTGTGACACGGAGGAGGCGCTGCACATTCTGGAGGGCGCTGCCCATCGGAGAAGGCGTGGCAATGCGTGCAGGGGTGCCTGCAAAGGGGGCAAAGTTGGGCTCTGCCGCTTGCTGGAGAAAGGGATGCCGGGCTGGGCGCGGGTGACCAGCGCGCTGTGTGCCCGAGCGCGGCCAGCGCGGGACTCTGCACCGAGCCGGAGGTTCCCTGGAGGGCCGCGTGGTCCCGGAAACTGGGCGCACACTGGGGGCTGGACGCTGTGCGACCTCACCTCCCTCCCCGCTGGGGACAACTCGGGGATCAGTGTCTTGGTATCTGTTTTAAAAAGACTGACGCTGACCTGGAGCAAGGTTATTATGGGCCTCGACCAAAATGCAGCTCCTGAGAGGCAACCCCGTTTGAGAAATGCTAATGGCTAAAACTGCGTGAACTTCAGGCATATCCTACGTAAACTGTGCCAACGGGCAATATTGTTTCTCGTTTCTTTCCTATTTTTGGCTAACACACGACTTAATTTTTTTTTTTAAATTTAATCCATTATGATTTGAAATAGAAACTATATAAAAAGGTATTTTCTGAGAAGATTGACTTCTACCCTGCAACGTCTCTCTGCAGAGTCATCTGCGCACACACAGGAGGCGCGAGGGAACCGTTCCACAGACAGCTTTCTAGAATTTCTTATAGGGTATGATGCATACAGATACAGCTATGTGTTATTTTTTTCTTTTTCCTTACACAAAGGTAGCATTATATATTCACTGCTCTTCACCCTCCTCTTTTCAACTGAAGGTTCTAGAATTTCTTACAGGACACAATGTATACAGACACTGCTGTTTTCTGCCACTGACGGTTCGTCCTGGGGACTGCCCGGTGCATTTGTCAGCTGTATTCCAGGGCTCATCAGAACCCGCCACTCCAGAGCAGCTTCTGCCTTGCCCGCTGGGCCTCTGGCTGCTCTTAGCTGGGCTTCCTGCTTTTGCTTCAAGTCCAGGGAAGTCCCCTGAGTTTCCAAGTTCATACACATTCTGAAGCTTCATCAATTACACCGTTAAACCACTTCAGTGCTGGTCCATTCTGAGAGGGGGCTGAGATGAGCCTGCAGGCTTGAGACCTGGTGAAATGACGCCCAGGCATCAGCTTGGGTGTTTGTTCCCTGGGCTTCCTTCCAAAAGAACAGCATGTAAACCAATTCTCTTTAGATTGTTTTTGAAGTGCATCACTATAGGAGGAAGAGATAGAAGCTAGACAATTCTTTCTGTCCCACTTTTATAAGAAGAACGTGTACTCCTACGTGGCTCCTGGGTCTGTACTTTCAATGTCTCAGCTGAGAAAGCCTCTCACAGTCTGTTCATTTGGGGTGTGCACATGTTGGCCTGGGGTAAGAATTCGGGGCTCAAGCCCTGGAGTCAGACGTTAGGCAGCCGGGTTCACATCCCAGCTTTGCCAGTCACCAGCTGTGACCACCCCAAATTCCTGACCTACATGTGGTCCAGTTTGTAATGCCCTCCTCCCCAGGCTGTCCAGGCATAGGGCATGAATGTTTGGGAAGCACTTAAAATGATGTCTGGCAGAGGGTAAGCATCCTTCTGTGTTTGTTTAAATGAACATACACCTCTCCAGGACCCTCAGTCTCTGCACCTACGGCTGTGCATCCAGAATGTGCAGCCAGCAACCATATTTTACATTTAATACACTCTGCACATGCCAGGCAGAGTGTATAAACACAACTTAGACAGATAAAGCTTAACACACTTTACAAATGGTAGTTGGTCCCATATTTTATACTTGTAGAAAGAATCTTTTTTTCAGTTGCTACCTTGGTAACACTATCAAAGTAGCAAGTGTCAGTGATGGCAATCACATCTTGCCAGTGGAACTGGTGCTGGGGAAGTCAGATTGGTTAGATGACATTTTAAGTTTATCTCCCTGGATGGGCTGATACCTCACAGCTAAAACCTTTTATTTCACGTTCTTCTCGATTCTGTGATCCTCTGATACTTTCCAAAGTGGAATATAATGTAAGGATTGTTTGCCTTTATTTTAAAGAGCCATCTCAGGGTCCTTCCATTTGATCATTTTGATGCCATGGCTAATAAATCTCCCCAAGTACAGTGGGCCCCCGCGGGGCATTGATCAGAGGGGCTCTGCCTTCTCTATGGTGCTCGGGGCGTAGGCGGGAGACGGGAACAGCCACGCTCTGAGTTGTTTTGGATGTGCCAAAACGTATCAGACTTTGAAATATCCTTCTGCAGAACAATCTGAATAGAGCAAATTTTAAAAGTCACTTAAAACAACTATTGTTTTAGCTCCTATAATCCATGTCACTCTCCTTAATACTGAATTATTTTACATTTTCCCAAACTTCCTGAAGCATCCGTTGCAGCAGCTAGTAGAGGAGGCAGTTCTGGCTCCACTGAGGTTCTCTAGGTAAGAGCTGGCTCCACTAAGTGCCATGAGGCTCCACGCTGTGCAGACGCCCAAGTGCCCAGAACAATCAGCAAACGAGTAGATTACCCTGGTGTCTGTGTTTGTGCTCTCAACCAAATGGCTGGTTCTGTTGCACTCTCCCTGAGTTTTATAAAAGGCACTTACACAAAAACACTGGAAACAAAAGAACAAACACGAATGTAATTCATGATCTGACTGAAAACAGTGCTCTTTCTACCCTAAAGATGCATACAGTATCGTGGTCTTTCGTTTCAGAAGTTGTGCTCTGCCCTCTTTTTGTGTAACTTAAACAACTTAAATGTCGCTGCTGCAAGAATTCAGTACTCACCCTGAGGTTACCCCAAAACTCATAAAGCAGAGTCTGGGAATCAGTCGCAGCTGCCCCCACCCCGAACGTCCTGCTGCTGTCACACCTAAAGGCTGAACGTGAAAGGCATTCTTCAACAAATACAGGGCAGAGATGAGAAAGGGAGGGGCTGAGGACCGCAGGTAGCTAGGAGAGTCAGACTCACAGGGACCCGAGTTGGTCAACACCAGGCACCCAGGATTCACCAGACACCGGGCCCTCCACAAGGACCTGAGAGTCTTCAGGGTGCCTAAGACTCTGTTTTCATCCCCTAGAGTGTGGACAAAGTGCTGTCATGGACATGGCTCATTTAATGCTACAGATTCCGTGTGCAAATCCATGCGCACGTGCGAATCTGTGCACAGTAGGGGTTAGGAAGAGTGTGTGGGGAGCAGGCAGCTCTGACTTCCACTGCGATGATTTCTACTCCATCCCGCAATGGGCCAATATTAAAACTGAGGAATGGGGTTGGTTGAAATGACTCACACCTATAATCCCAGCACTCCGGAAAGTAGAGTTGGGAGGATCACTAGAGCTCAGGAGTTTGAGACCAGATTGAGCAGGAGTGAGACCTCATCTCTATTAAAAATAGAAAAACTATCTGGGTGTCACAGTGGGGACCTACAGTCCCAGCCACTTGGGAGGCTGAGGCAGGAGAATTGCTTGAGCCTAAGAGTTTGAGGTGTGAGCTAGGCTAGGTGTGAGCAGCCATGGCATTCTACCCAGATTCTAAAAAAAAACAAAAACAAAAACAAGGAATGGCTGCCTCTTACCCTATTCACAAACACACTTAGGCTTAGGGGTAGAATTTCCCTTAATTTACATAGCATTTTCTTATTATTATTTTCATTTTTTTTCCTTAATGTCTTTTGTTACCATTGTCCATACTGAACTTGTATAACACTGAACCAAGTGTATCATATTATGAATTCTACCTTTACATTTTATATATCAAAACTGAAGAGTGTTCACAAAGAACATGTGACCTTCCATCACTTTGCCCACTGAACGCCTTCACTCTGCCCCCTCCATTTGTCATGTCCTGTGATCATCGGCAGCTGTCTGGCTGGGGCTCTGCTCTCTCCTCCCACCTGTCACACCTGGCTCAGGTGTCTTAGAGAACCTTCCCTCAGGCCTTCTTGCTTGTAAAAGGTTGGGCTCATGGGTAGAAGGACATGCAGGTTGGGGAGAAGGTGTCCAGGAGAAGACACAGCCCATTTTCTCCAAAGGAAAGGCTGGGACTCCTGACCTGGGCCAGGACCAGGCAGATGCTCCTTACTCTGTTTGCAACCACAGCTGATGGTGAGTCTGACTGTCTCTTGTTTAGCTCTGGGGTTACACACAGAGATGCAGCCCGAGAGGAAGGCTGGCTAGGAAATGCACACAGTTAACCACCCAGCCCAAGGATGCAGATAGTAGACTTGTCATTGAACCTGTCTTCACTGGTCATCACTTTAACCTGTTTTATGGTGCCAATGAAATGGTTCTCTTTTGGTGAATTTTCTGAATTCCAAGTTAACAGCTATCCAGGAGTCAGTTGCTATAAGACTTAAAACAGAAGAAGGACAATTTACTGTATTTTTTCTTACATGTTCTGATGTTTCTGGTATCCATAAAATTAAATTGTGGATGAAGAGGAAAATGACTCTTAGAATTCTCAGAGGTATTTAAGGATTCCCCTGAGCACGGTAGTACACGTTACATGGATGCCGTTTAACTCTGTCTTATGCTAGTGAGTATATTCAGCAAATTTTTATTTCAGAAATCACAGGTGTGTGGCTTGATTTATGAAGACATCCACTTTCCAGATGGCCATGTATGTCACTTTAGGGAGGTCAACATCCCATTGTTTACTTCCAGGTTTCCACCATCACCTTGCTGAGTGGACCAATTGCAGTGTCATTCAAAACACAGCCATGAGACAGAGCAGACTGTGAAGTTATCAAACTGTGTGTAGCACGTCAATGTAATTTTAACATCAGATGAATTCTGTTAAACCTCATATATTCATTACATTCATTTAACCTCTGAATGTGGCCTTTGGGGAAATATAATGAAAATACACAAACACAAGTTCTTGAAGCTTCCTCTCACGACACGGGAAAATTTAGTACAAACGTCACAGTAATACGGTGATGTCAGAGAAACTGAGCAAAGGGCCTGGGGCTGGTGTCCGGAGATCCATACGTAACAGAGAGTATTGCCAATGTATCTCATAAACTGCTGAAGACAAATAGAGTGATAGCAACCTGCAGATGGCTTGCTAAACAGGGAGGGAGCCGCCAGGAGAAGGCTGCTTTGTTTGCTGTTAGATCAAGGACATCATGTTGGAAAAGTCATTGATTCATTTGCTCATTCTCTGAATAAGTATTTATTGATTTCCAGGCATGTGGCAGAGGTGGGCTCACTCACAGTGGACATATTCATTGATGGAACAACACTTATTGAGCAGCCACACGTACTGGGCAGTCCGACATTCTGAGATACATGCAAAGAGCTACTATCCCTGCCCTCGGGGTCTTAGCAAGAGGAGACACCGTAAGGAAAGAATTAAGCACAGGGCTCAGGGTGTATCAGGTGCTGGTAAATGACACAGAGAGGGAGGAAGCGGGGCAGGGCAGAGGGAGGGGGTGTGGAGCCAGTTGGTTGTTCCTCGTATGCTCTGGGAAGGACTCAGGAGAGTATCATTTTTGAGAAGAGCCTGAAGGAGAAAGAGAAAATGGGTGTCCAGGCAGAGGGAAAGCAGCGGTCCGTGGAGACCTGGGCTCTGTCAACCATGCTTTTACATTCTGGGGTGGGAAACAAAAAAGTTAACAGACAATTTTCACACAGGTTAAATGCTATAATGGGGAAATGGTTAGATGTCTATGGGAGCGAGTCAGGGGTGGGGACACCCAGCCAGGACCTGAAGGTGCAGGCACCATGTGCTGGGAGCAGTGATACCCCAGCTGGTGGCCAGCCAGATTCCAGATCTTTGCCATTGATCTGTATGTTCTCCGCTGATGGTAAATTTGGTGCATAGATGCCTTAGGTAATTCAGGTTGTTGTAACAAGGTATCATGGCCTGGGTAGCTTATGAAAGAAACGTGCTACTCACCATTGTGGAAGGCAGGAGTCCAAGCCCAAGGCACAGCAGGTGTGGCGTCTGGTGGGGTGGCCTCCCGGTTCGTGGAAGATGTTTTCCCCATGCCCTCAGGCCGCACCAGGGGCACCTGAGCTTCCTGGGCTACCGCTGTCCCCTCCCATGGCACAGATCCCATTCTGAGGGCTCCACATGCAGGAGCTAATCACTTCCAAAAGACTCCCCACTTCCTAATGCCATCACATCTGCGGTTCATTTTTTAGCATATGAATTTTGGGGCAGTGAGGGCACAAGCATTCACTCTATAGCAATAGATAAATTTGGCTGCTTCTACAGATTGGTGGAAAATCAACAAGTCCAAACCAGATCAAGGACAACACAATAGCTACATTAAATACAGTTCCCAGAACTGCACTGGCTGTTCTGCTAGGCATCATACTCTTTTTTGGTATTGACACATATTTCAAAAAAATTAAACTCACCACCATTAATGTAACTGGATATATCATTATCAACTTGGTTTAGCATCTCAAGGAGCTTCTCACTTTCCCAGAAGCTCACTCATGTGTAGGACCAGTGGTAGTGGCCCTGCTTGGTGAACCCGTCACATTCAGTGCTTAGCACCAAAGTCTGCAGTCCCACGCCGAGAGTGGGGAGACACCCAGTATCTTTGAGGGCACTTTCTCACAGGTGGTGCAGCCTATTCCCTATGCATTACTTGTTTTCCTTAGAAACAGGGAATTAAAAAAAGATATGAAGCAACTATAGATTCCTTTATAGTTTTTAGGAAATTGTAGCCTTACACAGACCAGCAGCATTGGTACCACCTGGGAACATGTTAGAAATGCAAATTAATAGCTCCATTCCCAATCCACTGAGTTAAAAATTCAGAGGAAGGGGTGCACTCTGTTTTTAAGACATTTTTCAGATGATTCTGAGATGTTGCTTTAAGGGAAAATATGTGCGTGTATGCACCCATGAACACACACACACACACACACACACACAACATCTTTCCAAGACAATAATTGAAGTTAGTATTGATGCCTAAAATGTTATCATGAAGTTTTCTTTTAAAATTACCTCTTTTTCTATTGCTCCATGGAAGTAAGTATGAGGAAACTGGCCTCTTTATTCTGTTGTACAGTAAATGCCCTTGTTCACTATCTGGAAAATGATTTATGTCGACTTCCACACCTATTGCATGGGGCATGGTAGACAGGGTGAACCTGCACCTCCCCATCTGTAAACACAGCCAGAGTCGTCAGATGAGACACAGGAGTTGCTCAGTCCTGTGCTGTCACAAGAAGTCCCCTAAGTGTCCTATCCAGGAGGCTTTCCTATGCAATTCACAAAGCAATTTGAGAGTCTTCTGCATTATAGGATCTATATCAATGTAAAGATATTAGCTCATAAAAGCGTTTTCTTCAAATTGGCAACCCAAAAATACATAGCAGGAAATAGATCTGTGTAGGTAGAAGGTGATGAATATTTTTGAAAAGGAGCATTTCTCATCCCGTGTTTCACAGTGGTAGAAATTGTCCAAGGTTCCTTTATCCTTATCTAAAAATTATCTGCAGATTAAGACTCAAGTTCAAGGTCTACTTATGTAAACAAGGTTCCATTTCTTCCCCCCCCCTCCCCCCCTTATTGTACTTGAGAAGTGCCTGTCTCCAGGGAAAGCACCTCTGTTAGCCTTGGAAGTCTGCCTTCTGGTAAAAGGGGGAAAGAATCATTTTCCCCTTGTTTCCTCCGTGGAAACTGCTCAGCTGAATGGTGATTCCTTTGCTCGTTTGGCAGCAACTCACTTAAACTTTGCATTTTGAAAAATATTATATTCATTCTCAAATCTCTCTCTAACCCTAGCCCTAAACTTAGCCCTCACCCAAAATCTTAAGAGATTTTATGATTTTTTTTCCTTTACATTTTCCCAATTAGATGTTATTCTTCTTAAGATAAAAACCAAAGAACAAGATCCATGGTTGTTTTCTTTTTCCATGGTGTACCTAAAAGCACTCAGTGGTACCCAACAGATCCCAGCATAGGTACCCAATGATACTGCAGAGCAGCCACCACGTGTGCCCCACAGGACCCATGGCGGCCACAGATGAAGACTATTTCAGAAGTGCCACTTTCCAAACTTTTTTCTTTGAATTCCTAAATTAGACCTGTGAAATCTTGTGGCCCTGTGTGGCCCTGTGTCCCAAAAGGAAAGTGAAAGATGGCATCACTGTGAATGAGGCTGAAGATGTATAGACACCATTTCCAAAGTACTTGAATATCCTAGGTATAACTTTTAAAACTGTGAAATAGAATCACCTTTCTTCCTAGGGAGATTGTGCAGGGTCTCCTCAGCCCCTGCACACTTTACTTGCTGTGTTGATACCATTTTCAGAGGGTTCTGTCAGAGGTGGCGGAGCTCCACAGCCCCCAGGGGCTGAAAGAGGCAAAAGCTGGGCCAGAACCCAAACTTTCTCCTTTTAACAGTCTTGCCAGCTCAACATCCTTCTCGGGGCTTAGTAGGAAAGTTGGGAGAAAGTTCTTCTCAACTTTTCTGTATCGCTTTTGGGCTTTAGTTTTTTCTGCTAGTCTATTACAGCAGAAGGAACAATAAGGTAAGGATCAGGGTATCCGGCTGAAACCAACATTTATCTTCCCACAGCAGTTTCCTTAAATAGAGCTGATTCCCTCACTCTTCCCCCAGTCACTTTACCTGGCATGCAGCTGAGGCCTGTCTCACCTGCCTGGCGAGGTGGTTGTGCAGACAAATGGGGAGGGTTGATGTAACAGCTCCTTGTACCGAACGCTGCAACCACAGTCACCCACTGACCACATGCTGCATAATCTTTTCAAAATATCTTTTGGAAAATTCAGGACCTCCAGATAAATCAATGGGATTTTTTTTCTAGACAACCTCCCATCCGACAATACATTCCTTAACATAAACGAACCTGGAGAGGTCTGGCTGTTTCCAGTCTCTTTCTAGAAGGAAACAGACCTCAGATCCTTGCCGGATGACAGTTGATTTGGTGGCTGTTGCTAGGATAGAGTTTCTGCCACATGTTAGAAAGAATCTGCATGCTAATTCATCATTCAGAAAGATTCTTTTTTCTTTTTTGGTAAGAGCTAATGTTCAAAACCTGCTAGTACAAAGAGAGAAAGAGAGAAAGAGAAGCTGAGTGTGGGCGGGTGAGGGTTGTGATTAGCCCCGTGAGGGGGTTTCAGATCAGCGCTGGCAGTGACACTGGCTGGGCACCAGCATAGAATGTGTCAGAGAAAACTGTCTCCACCGGCAGGTTGAATGGGGGGATTTTTCACACTTCTAGTTTAAATTTTAAAATGAATTACCCAAATTATACCTCCTTAAATGATAATACAGGAATTTCTTTTTTTAGGAATACAGAAAAAAATCAAAAGGTCTGAGTACAAAGGTGGTGGCTTGACCATAGAGAAGGTGACGAAGGAACATTTATTAGTCGTGATTCTTCTGAGAAAACAGAGCAGTAGGAAAGGTGTGTGTGCACGTGCACACGTGCACACCTACACACACGCTCACACACACCCACACGTGCACACGTGCACACCTACACACATGCTCACACACATGCACATGTGCACACCTGCACACACGCTAACACACGTGCACACGTGCACACCTGCACACACGCTCACACACATGCACACGCTCACACACACTCACACGTGCTCACACGCTCATGCACTCACACAGCTCCCTGTGTGGGGAGGGTCCGGAGGGTTGGTTCCAGGACCTCCTGTGGATACCAAAGTCCACAGAGGCTCACTCCTTGTTGTAAAATGCTGTAGTACCTGCATTTAACCTTCAACCATCCTCCCGTATACTTTAAATCACCTCTATATTATACTTACAATATCTAATCCAGGGTAAATGCTATGTAAATAGTTGTTATATCATACTCTTTAGGGAATAATGACAAGAAAAATATCTGTACATGTTCACTACAGACACTTCTTTCCTGAATATTTTCAATCTGACCAGGGTTGGTGAATCCAGGGGTGGGGCAGACACAGACTCAGAGGGTCAACTGTGTATGAGTGTGTGTGGGGGAGAGGGAGAGAGTGGGGGAAAGAGAGAGGGGGAGAGAGAGAGGAGGGAGATTCTCAGAATTGGCTCATGTGATTGCACTGTCATGTCTAAAATGTTCAGGGCAGGCCAGGGAGGCTGGAGACCCTGGAAGAGCTGGTGTTGCAGCCTGGGGCTGAAGACTGTCTAGAAGCAGATTTATTCTTCCTTAGGGGACCCCAGCCTTTTTCTCTTAAGACCTTCAACTGATTGGACGAGGCCTACCCATACTAGAAGGTCTTCAGCTTGAATTAAAGTCAACTGATGTAAATGTTAACCTCATCTATGAAACACCTTGGCTGCAACATCTGACTAACACCAGCATTGGGGTAATGTAGCCTAGCCAAGTTGACACACAAATTAAGCATCACAGGAAGGAAGAAAGTAGATCATTGAAACTTGATTTTGTACTTTTGTTTGAAAGTTGTTCCAGAATTATTTCATTTCTTGGGAAGGCCCCCACCCCGTCGTCCTCCGAGTCTGTGAGGGCCTTTCATTCTGGTCATGCCGGAGGCAACAAGCCCCTTCAGCATGCGGAAAGGGAAAAAACAAACTAAATGGGACTGGTTTTCAAAAACAAAAGTGAGATCATGCCAGTCACCAATGCTTCCCTGTTTTATGAAGTGCAATTGCAAGGTCAGAGGCCTGAGAAGCCTGAGGCAGGAGGGTGGCTCTGCCACCTTTCTGGTCTTGGACTCACTTTGCCCAGTCATCCTGCAGGCCCTCTCCCCCAGGGCCATGTCCTCCTCCTGGGCTGCTCTCCCGTACCACTTTCCAGCTGCACATCAGTTCTCAGTCAAGTCACTGCCGGGCCTGGTGGTCTCGCACTCGCCTGGCTCCACCCTGGCCCACCCTCAGGGCGCCGTCCCCTCATTGCCCCCAGGGCCTTCTGCCAAATGACACTATTTACGTATTTATGACTTTTTATTTATTTATTTATTAAATCATAGCTGTGTACATTAATGCATTTATGGGTGTATAATCATATAATGTGCTGATTTTATATACAATTTGAAATACTTATATTCTCTGTCCTGGAATATAAACTTAGTAAGAACAGGGGTACTTGCCTTTTGGTTCACTCATATCCCCAAATGCCTGGTGCAGAGCAAACACTTAGTATTTTTTAAATATGAAATTTTTCTTAGAAGCAATTAACCCAAAACATCAAAATCCTTTTTCTAGCAGTTTCTGCTAATAACCTGGCATGTTATATCCCATGTCCAAGAAAGACGTGCAAACGAAACGCTTCTTACTCCATCCTCATTTACCACCTGGAGCCCCCGGACGTCTGGTTTCCCTTTGGGACGTGAATCCGGCTCAGTTCAACACCCCCGTGAGGAACACAGGGCATGTCCTTGAGTGTGGCTGCTACCAGGGCCCATCAGCTGCCCCAGTGGCCTCCCACGGTGATTCTAACAGACTTTGGGGGAGCAAAAAAGTTTGTAATGTCCTAGGACGAAATGCAGGGAAGGGGCAAGTCCAAAATCAGTGGTGTCTGGAAGCTTTTTGGGGCATCTCCTTAGGTAATTCTGTGTCCTCCTCACTTTCAAAAACTGTCATGGGTCGAATATCCTCACTTCATTTATGTTCTTCAAAGACCATTTTCTGTCTCACCTGGTACTTAGCGGTGGGTCAAGATGCCACTTTCCTTCCCCAGTGAAAGCCAACAAGTGTTCCAACTTCATCCCTTTTGCGTGGAAATATCTCCATACACGTTACCAATTTCTCCACCGTGTAGACTGTTTAAGAGAGAATGAAAGATTCTGCTTGTGTTAGAAACAGGAAATAGGGGCGCCTGTGGCTCAAAGGAGTAGGGCGCCGACCCCATATGCTGGAGGTGGCAGGTTCAAACCCAGCCCCGGCCAAAAACCACACACACAAAAAAAGAAACAGGAAATGAAAGAAATAAACCACCCAAAAAATTCTGTTAAGTAAGCAAATGATTTCCTTGTATGATGTGAGGCTTGGAATGTAAGTCTCCCCTAAATTCCTCACCAGTAATAGCTCTGTTTTTTTTTTTTTTTTTCGGATTTCCCTGACTGAGCTGATTTGGGAAGACCAGAGAATTCTTTTGCATTTTTGAATTTCCCCTGGGGGTTTCCACACACAACTACCTCAGAGTATTTGTATGCCTGATTTTAAATTACCGAATTTTAACTAAATATAGAACATAAGTCTTCTATGAAAAAATTCAAATTCAATACTCAGAAGACTTCTTTTCCTTTTTCAAAACCCAGAATATACTTAGAGAAAAACATACTTCATTCTTATCAAATAAAAATAAACCTTTAAATATATACTCATGTGTATAAACACAGCTAATGTCTAGCCAGCATGCAGTCCAATTTTATTTACTTTTTTCAAGGATGAAATGTAAAGTTTTGTGGTTTTGTCTTTCTGCTTAACACATTTCCTCCAAACTAAAACAAGGAAACAAGCAAATACTTCAATCTCAGACTTGGAATAGTATTTGAGTTTTGCTTATTTGCAGGATAACAACTTTACATGATAAATTTAGCCAGATTTTTTTGTTTGTTTTGCAATTTTTGGCCAGGGCGGGGTTTTGAACCCGCTATTTCTGGAATATGGGGCCAGCACCCTACTCCTTTGAGCCACAGACACCGCCCAAATTTAGCCAGATTTTTAGAGAGTACACAAAACTAGAGATTCTCTAGTATCAAATTACCTTTATGTCGTCACCTCCTTCTCATCACTAACGTGACTGCCTCTGACAAATCCAGTTTGAAGTGGGTGCCAGGTGGTGGGTGCCTCGGGCACCTGGATGCACAAGGCAAGGACTCCAGAGCAGGGTGAGGTCGGAGAGGGAGGACAGAAAGCCAGACTGCTCCTGGCTTTGGGGACTGGGGATGGGATGTACCCACAAAGCAAGAAAAATCCCTAATTGGAAGTTAGCTCTGGAAATGACTGATAACAACTTTCAAAGAAGACTGTATAATTCCACCTCTGTTCTCTCCTTGGGGAGAGAAACCAAAGTCCAGACACATGGGTGGCTGCAGTGCCTGTCCTTACTCCGTGACCCCTGGGTGGCTTCCCTTGGTCTGAGGAGGCCCTCAGGGATGATGAGCTGGGCTTAAAGTTCACCAGCTGTAGGCCAGTCTAAGCTGTCTTCTAATAAACCCAGGGGTCCGTGTCAGCAGGCATTTGCCAAGTAGTGGGCAGGTGGGCCCCCTGCACTTATGCTCTGAATCTCCACAGATGCTTCCAAACCAGTCTTGTTCTGACCATAGACACCAAGCCCCTTCTTAAGTATTTTGTCCGGGAACACATAATGGGAAAGAGGTAAGAGCAAGATTTGAGCTGGAGCAATTGACCTCAAAGCAAAGACTTCAGTCTTTGTTTCTATGTGAATCTGCCAAGTTCAGATTCTCCTTCTCCATCAAACACTCATAGAATTTAATCATATATGCAGGCATAATTCACTCTTTGAGTAAAATTTAAAATCAGAGATTTTAGAGGTCATATTCTTTTACTATAACCCCCAAATAAAATAAATTGATAATCAGATACCTGAAAATATTCTTAACTATTTAGAAATAAATAAACACTTTTTTTTTTATTGTTGGGGATTCATTGAGGGTACAATAAGCCAGGTCACACTGATTGCATTTGTTAGGTAAGGTCCCTCTTGCAATCATGTCTTGCCCCCAGAAGGTGTGGAAGAAAGATAATTTTAAAACTGCTACGCTTTTCTTATCTTGGAATAGTATGTATCAAAATGGGTTCCTAGAAGAACGTAAGTGAGGTTTTGCAGATGAAATTGTATATAAATAAATGTACTGGGAGATGTTTACACTCAGAGAGCCCGGACAACATTCATTTGTAAGGTGCATACCCTTTTCTCTTTCTTCAATCTAGTTTTTCTAATGAAAAGTTCAAATTCTCTTTCCTTCACAGTTAGGATGTGCTTCATGGCTGCTTTCTAGGTCTGTTCACCTAGTGACAGCCCTGGGACTTAAGTGTTTAGTTCTGGGTTTAATTGCTAAGAGTGATGTGGGCCCTGCCATTGCCTCATTTAATCCACTGTAAAGATGGAGGGGAGTGGTCGTTTATATCCAGCGAACCACTGCAATTACAGACAGCTCTCAATTTATGGTGGTTTGATATAAAGATTTTTTGAGTTTACCAGGATGTGAAATTGACCTGCAGTCAGTGGAGACCAAACTTCAAGTACCCATACAATCATTCTGCTTTTCAATCTCAGTATTCAATAGACTGCATGAGATGTCGGAGACTTTATTATAAAATAGGCTTTGTGACTTTTGCCTAACTGTAGGATAGTACAAATGTTCTGAGCAGCTTTAAGGTGGGCTGTGCTACTTAGGTTAGTTGTATTAAAGGCTTGTCAACTTACAATATTTCCACTTATGATGAGTTTATCAGGAATGTGAATCACATCCTAAACTGAGGAACATTTGTGTTTTTAAAAGCTTTGGTCAAGTTTAAAGAGATTGCTTTATACCATCAACCAGGAAGATATATGTGAGAAATGCAATCTTGATGTAATTAATGAGTTTCTGATGAACTTGGTGGAAATCTTTTTTCTTAACCAATAGAATCAAGTTCTAAATAAAGGAAGCAATCTTCAGAATTCACGGGAGTATTTAGTGAGCCATAGATTTACTTCCTTGCATCCATCTCTCTTCTGAAAACTTGTTTATATTGGATTTATTTAAATTGGATTTCAAAAAATAAGATCAAACTTCTCTTGTATTTTACAGTTATGAAAGAGATAGAAGTAGTTTGACTAAAAACAGATGGGATGGATTTTCATAGCATGTATTACTAACGCATCTATAAAATTAGGGCTATTTGATTTATACATTTGCTTTTCTATGGGAAGAGCATTTTAATTGAGGCCCTTCAAAAATGATCTTGCCTTAATAAATACAGAAATCTGAGAATTCTAAATGTCGACGTCCTGCCTTAGATAATAAAGGACATAATAACATGTGTCTAAAAGGGGTCAAAATATGTATCAAAAGCCATCTTTTTTCCTCTGTATATAGTCACTTTCCATCAGTTTTATAGCTCGTGTCTGCAAAATCCATAAACGGTACCTAAATCCTTGCTGTTAAAGCTGCCTCCAAGGGCTGGTATGAGTATTCACAGGAGTAAATTAATTGGGATTTTTGAGTGCAGTCATAATGAATACATTTATAGAGAGATGCCCAGAATAGTTAACATGGAGGTGGCTGAACAGGCAACTGTTTCCTCTTTCGGGGTGGAGTTCACGCCCGTGTGGCTGCATGAGTGGGGTCACATTCAGTTCTGGACATCAGGCAGGCAGGAGACCTGGGCTGCACGGAAGCTCCTGAGGACTGTACACAGTGTGTAATCATGTGTAGGTTTCTGTGCTTATTGAATTCCTGAAAGATAAAATCACTAAGTTTACTGGTCTCAGGGGAAAAGGGTTAGGAATATTTAATCAAAATAGTTTTAAAAAATCATAGGAGGGTTTCACTCTAGCCTATCATTGAATAGCTTTTACAAAAACAAGTAGACTTGGAGAATTTATATCAAGCATCATTTGCTCTTGATTCTTCAAAAATGGTGAACTTTTACTAAATGAGAGGAAGTTAACATTAATATGTTGAAAACCTAGAAAACCAGTGCCTTTACCAGTGCAGTCTGATCTGAAGGCCACAGATACTCACTGTGTCCATTTGTTAGACTTCAACAATGAGAAGAAACAGGGTCGAAGGTGGAAAGTGATCCTTCTTTATGACCAGATGAGTGATGTCTCCTGCATATCGTGAGACCCCATTGCAACCCATCCAAAGGGCCCTCTGCCACTGTGACTCCTCAGCTTGCTTGGACATATTCATGCTCATTCTCAGTTTTTACTGACAATATGTGTGAGTTTGGGGTATTCTAAGACCCCAGGAATCATAAGCCCTCTCTGTAACTCCTAACCTGCCCAGCTTCCCCAGAACAAGACCACTGCTTCTCAGTCACTCCAGAAACTAGAGAAAGCCATTGAAAGGTATTCCTATTAAAACCAAGTGATTATACCAGGATGTATCCGTCAATTACAGAAGATTATCAGATGAAAGTCACAAGAAGTTTTTAGCTTGGTTTTAGTAGTTCAGTTTCTTTTTTTAAAATCAAGCAGGAGAATCATTCAGAATGCCCGTGTTGTTATTGCCTAAACTTTTATTATGAAATGACTTGAGCCCGAGTTAACGATGTTTCATTATATTTCTCAGTGAACCTGTGTAAGGCCTTTACGTTAATGGATCGAAAAACAGCAGCGGCCAAATGGTAACTATGACATAAACGCCTTAAAGTCACACTTTCTTTCCTGATTTTACTCGAATGCATTGTTTTGGGACTCATGTTAAGAAGCATATGAGGGCGCGTTGTTCTATAGGCAATATAAAGAAATGCACCTTGGGTCGGCAGTCTGACCCTTTGGGAAGGAGAGGATTAAACAAAGTCCATGCAGGATGTGCAAATCATTTGTCCAACTGAAGCTTTCTCTCTCTGATTCCCCAGGAGCCACCTTAGCCATCAGTGTGTGGAAGGATTATTCCTTCTGGGCTCCTGGCACTGTGGGTTGCAAATGCAAGTGTGCTTGGGCCAAAACGATATGGAAAGCAAAACCAACAGGTATGGTAATGCTGCTGAGCTTTGCTGTATTCTTTTATTAATTTGGAAGTTACCTCATTACCACACCAGGATTCTTCAACCTGAAGTTCTCAAGGCATGGCTGATGAATGTCTCAAAATAGGTAGGAAGTAAAACTGAGGTTTACTATGGATATTTCAAATCAGGAGAATACGTGGGACTTTTAGTATTTTTTTTTTTTTTAACTAAGGGATAAGATGGTCAATTTTTTTGTTACTTGGGATTGTTTTGAGTGCTAGTAGGCATAGAGCAAAACAAGCACAAAGACTCCTGGGTAGAGATTTCTGGAAATTTCCATAGAGATTTCCAGAAATTTCCACCAGAATGGGAGTGCTAGACAGAGAAGGAACCAAGTAAACTTTCATGGCACCCGCAGGCCATAGCAGTCTAGCCAGAGACCTGGAGTCAAGTGAAGAGAGAGCGATCTGAATTCAGTAGACGCTGGAGCGCTGGGCACTCTTGCTATATTCATCGGCCATAGCTGTTTGAAACAGTGAAACCTTCATGAAATTGTTGCTTTAACACATCCTCTGTTCTCAGGAGAATAGTGTGAGTGAAAAGGAGCCCCTGTAGGGAGAGGAAACCCCTCGTGCACCTTACCTTTGTTGGTGACTCCCATATTAGTGTGGCACATAAACACCAAGTCATTAAACCCCAACTTCCAAGCCAGATAAAATGCATGTGATGGGGACTGGGAAGACATGGGACCTGTCTCTTCCCCTTCAGCCACCAAGCGGATAGATGTTGGCCAGTGGAGTCACCCAGATGACAAACATGGCTAAAAACACAGCCTGCTTATCTTTGGGCTTCTGCGAGTTATTCCTCTCCATTTCAAAAGATTTAATATGAAAAGTTCTACTTACATATCATAACATGTTACTCTTACATATGGCAGAGGGCTGGTGCGTGTCCCGGCATCCGCTGCTGACTCAGTCTAGAGGAGGGCCTTCTGCTCTGCACCATCCCAGGCTGGGGAGGTGGCTGGCAGGTGCCCGAGGCTGTGCATGAAGCAGGCCTGGGCTTGATCGCAGAGCTGCCAGCACTCTCCCGCTTCCTTTTTCCTTTGGGCACTTTAATAGGAGGCTCTGGGACAAAAGCGTTGCTCTCTGCTCATTAAAATCTGTGGTCTTTAAAAGTCAGGGTCTGACGTCAGAACAACTCACCCATGTGAATGAAACTCAGCTTTATCCTAAATGCCCATCCAGCGCTGGTCCAGCCCTGAGCAAAACTCGGGCACCCACTTGTGCCCAGGCCTTGCCTTGTTTGTTGTTGTTGTTGTTGTTGTTGTTTTAATTCTCTGGATGAAGTGAGCCATTTTCATCCTTGTTTTTGAGACCAATCTGGAAGAGCTAACAATGTTTCTTTTTCCTGTGACTGCATCAGACCTTGTATACATGTCAAGGCCCATTATAAAAATTAGGCCATTAAAATTAAAAATATTTGCAAGAGAGCGATTCCCCCAGCAACAGAGGAAGACTGGCTCACTTCAAACAACATTAACAACACTCAATTCAAACATCAAACGGTAATTTACATGGGCACTAATGTATTGTCCTGAGACAGACTCAGCTGCAATGTGGCAACCCTTGCTGGAACCATCAGCCTAAGTGTATGTGAGGGGTCCACAGGGATCAGGACATGCATCTCTAGTATCCAGCCCCTCCCTCCCCAAGCCTTTCTACCCATAATACCCTCCTGGTTCACTTTCTACCTAGATGCTTTAAACTAGACTTCCTTCTCTTCCAGACGTCTTTTCTTTCTTTCAAACTTCTTATTATTCATTTTTTGAGAAATAATTATCTTGCACTGCTTTTATTTGATTCTTAAAACACATTCTCAGCCTGCCATGTGGTGTGCACCTGTGGGAAGCTGAGTCCAGCCTGGGCAACATAGTGAGACCTCATCTCTAACACACACACAAACACACAGACACAGAATCTCAAAGGAAATCCATATACCATATACCCGACTTACATAAAGTTTACTGAAAATGTTGATTATTTAAACAGAACTCATGGTTGTATTCTAATTTGTATCTGAAAACTGAAAAAAAAAAAAAGAACTGAAAACTGCCTTAGTATTTTATAAATGCCAGTGGGTTTCCCAATTCTGTGTCATAACATATTACAGGAGATTTAATACTCGCCTGCTTATCACAAGAACTTAGTAATAATTATGCACCATCAGCATTACTTTTTAACAACTGTATCTTCAGGACTAGATACAGCCATTAATGCAGAAGGGGGAAACTAAATATTTTACCTTTGATTTGTGAAAATTTCTATTCAGATCTTATTTTAATCAAGAAACACATGTAGCTCCTTTTTCAGATGGAATGGATATTCAAGATTTATTTAGAATATTAATATTTTAACCATCTAGGTATTATCAGAAATATTTCAATTGAAAACTAGACACAATTTTGATGTTTATTAAATAAAGAATAGTGTAATATATACTGGTATTTACTTGTTCTAGAGCATAATCAAAGTGACAATACAATTGTAATTGTTTTCTAGTTAATTTGTTTACATTTATAAAAATAATTTAATTGAAATTGTAGACCTAGGAATATTAGTTGTAGTTGAAGGAGTTGTCCTTATCATCTTGGTCTGTTTTTAAGACTGTCTCATTTAAAGTATTGACTTTAACAATAATTTTCTAAGTAGAATGAGAAAGACTTTTTTTTTAGGCATGGCTGTGACAATACTGTGAAAAATACTCTGGAATTTAGTTAAGATATGTTAACTTCAATATTAGTAGAAATTTGTAATCAGTTGGTATGCAGCTAACAGGTAGGGCAGCAATTGTTGAGTACCTGCTGTGTGCCTGGCTTCATGAAAGGCTATGAATGGTAGGAAAGGCGGGACCCCTGCAGTCTAGTTGGTTAAAATGAAATTGGCAGGGCAAATTACATGTGCATTACATTTGTTAAGAAGGGGATTAATACACCATGTCCACATGTACAGATAAAGTCAAGCCCAGGAGTCTAGACAATGAAGGTAGGATGGATTGAGAAGGAGAAAAATTGAAAGATGCTCCCTGGAAAGACAAATTCAGACCTAATGGTGGTGGGTTTGGTGTGCCAGGAAGGGCGTGAGCAGGGGTCTGGAAGCTGAACTCCACTGTCAACACGCCACATAGTGAATAAATTATCTTATTCAAATGCAGAGAGTTTGTGTGACATGACACACCACACCCGAAAGACATCTATGTTGCCAATTTGCTAGCTATTAAAAGGCAAAGACTGACAGGTAAAACCCACATGATTTTATTGAGCCTAGGAACCATAGAGAGTTGCTTATGAATTATTTTTCTCTGTATTTTAAATAAGTTATAAGAATTCAAACCAAAATAAAGAGAAAGTACCTTTTGTTATAGACCATACCTGTACAAGTAGATGAGTTTAACATTAAATTAACCTTTGCTTTTATATGTTTATAAAGAAAAGGTTGTTAACATTCTAAAAAAGAAAACAGGTTTTTCAAGAATCAGTGATGCAAAATTTACAGCTGTCAGCACCAATATTCAAAGTTGTAAAATAAAATCAGTTAAGACACAGACCTGCATGTTTACCAAGAAGTTCATAAAATATTAACCGTATTAGTTATGAACCTAACTCGTAGGTTGTTAAAAGGGCTGAATAGTTAAATTCTCATAAAGAAATTTCACATTTTTTGACTAAAATCATCACTTAAACTTTTCTTAGACTCTAGACCCATGTTTTAAAATGTTTTTAAGACTATATAACCCAAATTAGGTAACAGGCAGGTATTATTTTCTCCATAAGTGAATTTTTAGACATAAAATACTAAAAGTAATATACAATTGTTAAAAATAACATATGGGCGAATGTCTGGAGAAGTTAAATACACGTATGGTGGCATGGGTCCACTAATGTAAAGGTTCATTACCAGTATAAAACTCATTCTTGGTCATCTTTCTTGGCAAAGGGCAGAGACAAGTATATTATTTTAAAATGAGGGATTCTTACTAATGTTCATCTCAGCAGCCGTTTACCCTACTGATGTCATCTGCTGTCTTAATTGAGTTTTAGCCTTTGCAACAGTGAGCTGCCATTTCTTCAACAGAGTGAGGAAATTGCTTGTCTTATGGATAGCCACTATGATGTTGTGAATTTTTGCTATTACTCTTCCTATCCTCCTAATAATTATTGTTATTCTTAAACTATGCTGTAATCTGATACCGTTTTGGCACGTACCTATATTGAAAACTGAATGGGAAGCATCAGAAGCAGTGTGCTCTCCGTTATGGGCTGGTGTGTTTGTTCACAAAAGGTCTGACATAACTAATGTTTACTGACACAGCCTTCTCCCTTTTCTGATGTATCACTAGAGAAACTCAAGGGGAAGGAAAAGAATCTGCAAGAAACACATTCTACAGGTGTGTGGCAACACCTGCTCACAGGGTGAGTGATGGAGCCTTTATGTCTGTGCGTTTGTAATTTAAATCTTTAAGGAATATTTTACAAAGAAAGGAAACATGGCTGAATGCCTATTAGACTTATGCTAACAAATGGGAACATTAGGATTTCGAAAGAAGAACAGTACCAACATCTAATCACCAATCAGTAAACACCTCAAATTGTTCCTTTCCCATCGGCTTTGTCATTTTAGAATTTGTCCAGGAAACTTGCCCTTTCCTTCAGACAACTGGAGAAGAGGACGAAAAGTAGAAAAAGGTTAATTTTGAGAAAGGGTTAATGAAAATTCTAGAGCCTGCTTCCTGATTGAACAGACAGAACAAATATTTAATGTTTTCCACTCTGAAATATGCTCCGGAAATTGACTTACTTTCTTGTAACTGAAAATACCCTTTGGTGATTCCAGAAAGGCAACCAAAGTTAAAAGACAAGGAGAAACATTTTGTTGAAGGAATGAAACATTTTGAGGAGGAACTTGTCTTCCCTCCATGTGTGGGCAGCTGCCAAGACCCTTTTTGCCAGGTGCAGCCCGCCAAGAGCGCAAACGGCGCGTTCGCATCAAAGTAACACGTGTGGGACCCGGGCCAAGAAGTGTCCAGCCCAGAGACTGCGGTGGGAGACCAGGCAGCCCTGCTCATTCCTTCTAGTTTTCTCCTTGCGGAAAAAAATGCAAAAGCTAAGGAAACCTGCCTAAGGTAAGAGGCACGGAATCATTTTCTTGTACCGCACATTTAGGAATTCCGACCTAGTTGTGTACCAGGCTGGCGCTCCGTACATGCGACACCCAGAGTCCATCCGGGAGTCACGGAGATCCTGGGGGACTCACTGAGGGAGAGGAGCCACAGCAGGTCCACGGCGTCCCACCTGCTCAGTGTGGTGCAGATACAAATAAGACCTTTCCTGCTGTGGGAAGTTTGGATGGGAGTTGGGGAAAGCATTGAGTAGCGAAGAATCTGGAGTGAGCTTCAAACTAAAAACACGCGAAACTGGACAGGAAGGACAAAACGTGGAGAGCAATCAATGGCCCGGGGCCCAGCGCTAGCCGGGAGCCCAGGACCCTTCGTCTGCTTAGCTGCTGCACCGCAGCGCACGACTCGCGCTTGGGTGACCGCTTTGCCCTTCGTGAAAGCTGGGCTTTGGCGCGTGTGCTCCACTCCCGGGAAGGTGACCTAGTCCAGGGAGACTGGAGAGCCCCTCCCACTGTGCAGCAGCTGTGCCACCACCCCCTACTCTCCTTGGTGGCCTCGCGGGGCTGTGCCTGTGGGACCGCAGACACCTGCGCCTCTGTGCGCTCCCGCGCTCTAGCGTCTCCAAACTTCTGCCAGCTCCGAGTTCTGAGCGCCCATTGGGCGGCACGTTTCCCTTCGGTAGCAGTTGTCTGAATTCGTGGCTGCAGGACGGTGGGACCGGGGCCCAAGAAAGCCTCAGATGACAGGGTTTGGGGCGATGCTCTTATGTTTTATTATTTGACCCGCGGTCTGCCTTTCCCATTCTCTAACTTCACTGGGGGCAAACTGGGGCTTGTACTCATGGAGTTCATTTTAAAGTGAGTCTTGGAAAGGGAGTCCTGGGGAATGAACGGTCTTTGAAACCTTAGTTTACTGCAAACACTGTGCAGGGACTACAGGTCCTGCGTTGATTTAAACTCCAACTAAACTCCAACTAAACTCCCATTGTGAGCTCACCCCCTGGGAACTCTGACTGAGCACAGTCGGGTTGGAGATGCTGGCCGGCTACCAGGAGGATTCCCTGGCTGGGGCAACGGACAGGCCAGCGTGGCTGGCCCGACACCCGCAGCTGGAGCAGCTGCAGGACTCAGGGTTTGGAATCAGGGACATCTGTGACAACGCCCAGGAGAGACTCGGCAGTTCCCCAACCCACCCGGCTCGGCCTGGGGTGTACCGGGTGCGCAGGGGCCTTTGGGCCGCGGGAGCCCGGCGTGGTGGGGGCCGAGTCCCAGCGGGGCGCGCTACGTGGGCGCGGGCGGCGGCGGCGTGGGGAGCGCCCTCTCCGCCAGTGGGCGTCTTCTGCCGCCGCCGCCGCCTCCACGGGCAGCGGCACTGCGGCGCTTCTCTCCGCTGCTTTCGAGCAGTCGCCCAGCCTCAGCCACCCGAGCGCGCACAAACCACGCCACGCCTGCAGGCAGTGTCTCCGCAGCCCCTCGGCCGGGCCCGGGAGGACGCCGATTGTGCGCGCCAGCCAGTAGCCAGGCGCCATCGCCGGGGACTCGCCCCCGGCCCAGGGTCCTCCCGCACCGAAGCAGAGCGTGATGTGAAGATTGGACCGGGAGGGGCACAGAAGGCGGGAGAGGAGGACCAGACAGACACTCGGGCGGACGGGCCAGGGAGGGCAGGTCCCGCGGGGGCGGAGCCCACCGAGTCCCGGCCCGCCGCGCCCCTCCGCCGGCGGCCTGCCCCCACCGCGGCCGGAGGAGGACCGCCATGGCCAGCCCCGAGGAGCCTCTCGTTCCCCGCCCCCAGGCTCCCTCCCCAGCGGCCGGGGACCAGCGGGGCTCCAGCCCTGGCAAACTCCGCCCGGAACCCCTGAGCGGCGCGGCCGGAGGGGGGAGCGCTGCGGGCCCGGGCCCGGCCCCGGCCCCGGAGTGGCCTGGCTGCGGCCGGGACAAGCGCGCCGCGCCTCTGCGCCCGCCCCCCTCCTCCGCAGGCCGCACCAGCCCCGCGGGGGGCCCCGGCGCCCTTTCCGCGCGCGGCGGCTGCGGTTGGGTAGCGGCCCGCGCTCCCTTCGCGCTCGCCCTCTCCTCTCCGGTCCCCTCCTCCACTCCATCTTCCTTCTACTTCTGGCCGCCGCCCCCCCCACCCCCGCCCGCTTTTCTCCCCTCCTCATTTGCTTTCCACCTCCCCGCGCGTCTCCCAGGAAGGGAGGGCGCAGCGGCGGCGGCGGCCGCTGAAGGAGGCGGCGGCGATGCGGGAGGCGGAGGAGGACAAGAGGCAGCTCCCTTGAGCGTCCCCCCGAGCAGTAGTTACCGCGGCGGCGGTGGCAGCGGCGGCGGGCGGCGGCGGCTCTTCTTCTCGCTCGCGCTCCAGGGCTTGCTGCTCCCAGCCCGCGCCGGGCCCCGACCGCCGCCGCCGCCCCGGCTGCCCCTCGGCCCGGCTGGCCGCTGCGCGGGCTCCCTAGGCTTCCCGGGCGCCGGCGGGGGCTGCCCCGGCCCCGGCCCAGGCGGGGGCAGATCAACTCCGCGGCGCCCCCAAGGCGCCGGTTTCGCCTTCGCCGCCGCGTCCCCGCTGCTCTTCGGCTCCGACATGGAAGATGGACCTTCTAATAATGCGAGCTGCTTCCGAAGGCTGACCGAGTGTTTCCTGAGCCCCAGTAAGTGGCTTGGCTCCACGTTCCCTGGCAGGCGGGGCGGGCCCTCGCCCACTGGGGGACGGGTGGCCGGACTCGGGCCTCGGGGTGGCAGGGGAGCTATTGGGGCTGGCGGCCAGCAAGGTGCGTGTGCTCTGGGCGTTGGGAGGCCAGAGGGCTTCTCTGGAGGGGCAGGAATCTGGCGACACCTGAATGGAGCTCGGGAACGTTTGTCAGAACAGGGACACCGGGGCTTCCCAGCATTGCCGTGCGCGCGGGGGAAGGGTGACCTGGGAGGGCGGCGAGAGCCGGGCTTTTAGAACAGGACCTGTCGCCTGCCTCTAGTCCCCGGACTCTGTTTCTGCCCACATTTGTCCGGAACCTGTTTATACTCTTAACTTCGTGACCACTGAGTCAAGGTTTCTCTCTCTTGAGCCGGTGACTACCTGGCTGGAGTCAACGAGCTTCCTTCCTTCCACTTGGGGGTCCCACGCATTGGGGATGCCTGAAGTTGGGGCGACAGGAGGCCAGGCCCTGGGAACCCTCACTTCCAAATGTGAAGGCATTGCTGTTCTCCAGGGTCCAGTGTCTGCACCCCGACCCCTCCCTCCTCTCCCCTTTCCTCCCGAAATGGCTGTGTTCCCGCGCTTGGGGTAGCCAGTGGGGAAACGGGTGCACCTCCACAAAGGGGGCTCACCCCTCACTCATCGTGCACGTAATGTAGATCCCGGGCATTCGCTGGTGTTCCGGGTGGGAAAGAAAGGGAAGGACAATGGTTGTCAGGGTGGAAGAGAAAGGCGCTGCCCGTTCCCACCCGCGGGATGCGTCCCCGGGCCCACTGTGGCGGTAGCGGCTCCACCTCGCCTCCTGCGGGCGCGGGGCTGAGAGCGCGCTGGGGTAGAGGTGGCAGAAGGCGTGTCATGGTGAAGGGGGACAAGAATGAGCTGAAAAGTCAAGGCAGAGGTTTTCTAAGAGGTAGGAACAGGCGGGAGATGTGGAGGAAGGAGGCGGCGCCGGGTTCCCAGAGGAGGAGGTCGCCGCTGTCGTGGATGGAGGAAGAGCAGGGTGAGGACGGACGGGTGAGCCGGGTCGGTGGCAGCTACTCGTGGTCCAGGGGGTAGCGTCCCTGAGGCACCGGATGACTGGGGCGCCAGCCGGGCCGGGCGTAGCTCCCCAGGCCCAGAGCGCGGCTTCGGAGCCACCGTCCGCCGCGTGCGCACCGAGCCTTTGTCTGCTCCTGGCTGGGGAACCGCGTTTCCGCGGCGCCTGCTCTGGGCAGCCTCTTCTAGGCTGGCTGTTTCGGTTTCCCGCTCCCAGGGGCCGCTCACTCCCTGGCCTTCCTGGCTAACCCGCCTCTCTCAGCAGCCCTGGGTCGCACCCTCCTGGGAGCTGGAGCTTGTTTAGGTTCACCGCCCGCCCAGGCATCTTCGGGTGTAGCCCCCGGCCGTGTGAGCTCGTCTGGCGCTGGGCCTGGGTGCCCCCAGCGATCCCGCCCCCAGGCGCGGTCCATTCCCTGGCGGCCGCGTGGCCAGCAGCCTCTTGCGCGCTGGCGCTCGGGCTCCACAGCCGCTGTTCTTGTACTTGATTGACCCGAAGGGCGTGGGTGCTTTGCTCCCAGCTGACCCCTCAGTCCTGTGTCCCTCCCCGCCACCTGACGCTGTGGTGGAAAAGAGATGTGCCAATGGGTGTGGGTGGAAAGAGCGTGTGCCCTCTCCTGCTGCCCTGAGATGTGGTCAGCAGAGGCCTTCTTACTGAGAAGGACCCCCTTGGCCATGAATTGAAGGTGGTGCGGGAGAGTGTAAGTTCCCAGGAGCTCTTGGGTGGGCGCGCTGGGGTCAGCCTATAGCTCTAGCCCAGGACTGGGAATCCTGTGGGTCCCCTTCCTGATACACTTGGAAATTCCTCTTTAAAAAATAAACAACCACTTTTCTCATTTAGCAGTGGGGGAGGGGGGAACAAAGGCTGCTGCACCTTACAAAGACAAGCTGTCTGGGGGGAGAGGTTGGTGCTACTGTATGAGTGTGGAGTATGGAAGGAACACGTGTTCCTGCGGGGACCAGGTTCTGTCTTGTGCTGCAGGGGCTGCTGTCCGTTGCCTCAGGGCTGTTGTGGAGTAGAAGAGAAAGGAACAGCTCTGGGTAGATGCTGAAGTTGCCCCAGGGCATTGCTAGCAAGCTCTCCCTCTAAAAGGACAGGGGGCCTGCAGGAGAATAGGAGGGTCAGTAGAAGGGGTCTGCTCTGAAAGTTACAGGGAGACCCAGAGAGGTGCTGAAGCATCGGGAAAGCCAGACTAGCTTTGGTGGTCAGCTCAGAGGCTGTCCCCCGAACTGCCTTCCCACCTTTGTTCTGAGAAGTAGCTTTGGGCTTGGATTGGAGCTGGAGGCTACCACAGTCTTATTTGGGACATTACTGAGGTAGTGGGGGACTAAGATACTGTTAGACGGAGTCTATTATTAGTCATACCTCACTCAAGAAGGAAAGGGGGGTAGATGGGTTCTTCAAGGAGAATGACCAATCTCTGCTCTGACGTGCTTGGCTCCCCCTTTTGGGTCTTCATTCTCTTGGTTGGGCAGGACAAGCCATGTTGGACTGAATGGCTAAAGCACCTAAAGCTTGGCAGATTTCTGTGATATTTGTCATTAACAGTTAGCTTTTTTGAAAAAGAATTGCTGTGTTCTATACGAATGTAAAAATGCCCCAAAGTATTCAACTGTGTCCAGTTGTTGAGTGCTCATTCCGTTTCCATCTTTCAGTTTGAGCTCCTCTTCGTCTGTCAGGCAAGTTGTCCCGTAAAGTCTGCTGTGTAGAGTTATTGTTGGTACGAGTGTCTGTTCATTTTTTGTTATCGTCAAAAGCAGACTGTGTGCTGGGGGCATAACGTCTCAGCCCTGTCCCATCATTGTAAGTGTACATTTCGGATGTTTGCACAGGCCAGCTGGTCTACTTGGTCATGCACTGAGGAACTTGTTAAGGTGACTGCCAGGGGGACAGAGCCCAGGAAGCTGCAGAGCCTGTGTGTGTGTGGGTGGGTGGGGGACTCTGTAACAGGAGGGCATAAGGGGCCCCCAGAGGCAGGTTCAGCAGAATGCCAGTGCTACTGGGGTCCTGGTCACCAGCTCTGATGCCCTCACTCTGTCCTTCTCAGGCTGTTTCTGGCTTCACTTCATTTCTGGATATCTGCCTTTAGTTGCTGACCTCTGGACTCTTCTTCAGGCACCAGCTTCACACTTCACTGAAAGCCACTTGTTGAGATAGAAAGAAATCACACATGTGGGGCCCAAAGGCTCCAGAGAGCTCAGTGGGGCTCACTTTGCAGCGTGTGGGTGTACGATGGGAGGCCAGTCTGGGTGCTTTCCACCTTGTGGAGGAAATGCCAGGCTGCCTGCTGGGTGGCCAATGCCACGTGTTGCCCCACGGTAGAGGGTGCAGTGGTTGGAGGCACAGGAGGCACCATGGGACGGAGGCCTGCGAGGCTGTTGAGGATTCTGCCTCGAGCAAAGTCAGAAACCACAGTTACTCCCAAACCCCTGGAATGTTTCCATGTCACTAGTTGACTATCTGGGACGATGCAAAATGCCATAGAAAAGGAAAACACAGGTTGGTGGAGGACACAGGAAAGGGAGGAAAATAAGGTGGAAAATGTGTGAGTGCAGACAGCAAAGCCCTTCAGACCGCAGCTTACTGTGTGCCGCTCAGCTGCTCCAGATAGAAACTGTGTGTCTCCAGGGGCTGTGGGGTTTAAACAGGTCCCACGTTCATCACTAGCCCCTCTTGCTCTTGAGACATAAGGTACCGTGTGGCCGACACTTGAGCAAACTGAGGTAAATTGGATCCCTTTTAAGAGTGGGTGCATTTAGCACATACAAGCTGTGCTAGACTTTGCATTGAACTCATCTTTACAGGCTCTTGTGAGACGAGTTTGCACAGGGATGTAAGATCAGCAGCACCGCAGTGGAGATGGGGCTAACTCAGTGGACAGCCAGCTAACAGGTCATTGTTGAGTGCCCACTGGTGTAAACTGCTGGGGGGAGATGTAAATAATGGTAACACTTCCCTCCGAGGGACGGAAATACAGCTATGGAGACTTATAACCATAAAAGCAAAACAAGACCCTGACTTCTTCATGCCGGGACAAGGTGTGAGCAGTGTGCCCTCAGCCGTCAGCAGAGAGTGACCTAGTTTTTGGCTGAGAAAGGAAGGAAAAGCTATTTAAACTGGATTATTTGGATTATGCTTCTGTAATTTCATAAAATTCCACCTTTAACTTAAAAAAACCTATATGGTCAAAGATAACCCCCAGAATGTGAGAACAGTGGAAAAGTTAGAGATGGTGTCGTCTGCCCTCCCAGCCCCATACACAAGCCTTTGATAATTTTTGCACATAAAACTTTTTCTACCCTGTTAGGGGGAATAATACACTGTGATCAATAGTCTGGCAAATATTCGGATTTTGTTTGCTTTAAGGAGATTAAACATGGCATGGTAAACATTTTACCAACTAATGCATTGTTAATTTTTGTTTGTTTAAAAACAGCTGATGTAGTTTGAAGAGAAGAAATAATTTTCATGTAAAAGGAATATTTTCCCTTAAAAGGAAAACTCATAGTTGTAATTCAAAACATTTTAATTTCCTTTTGAAATGTAAATCAGGCTCCTGCAGCTGATCTGTCTTTTCTCTAAGTGTGTCTGAAGGAAGGCTCCAGGGACAGAAGCTAGGGAGACAGAAGAAGGCCCAGAGCACCCCTATTAGCTCCACTTACCACTTTGCACTATCTTGTTCATTTATTGGCACACCTGTTTCTTGCCTGTCCTCCCTCCCCAGCAGGCGAGCTCCTGAGAGCCTGAGGCTGTAACTGTAGCTGACAGACACATGGAAGGCACTCAGATACTTGTGTTGGAAATTCAAGGATGAAACAAACAAAAAATTTAAAAAAAGGATAACATGGTGCCTGTCTTCAAAGGTCTTAGAAATTGATGAGCATAGACGTGGGAAGCTCACTCTATTTTAGGCACGGTTGTAGGGACCAAGGATTCAAAGGGACATGAGACAAAATCAGTTCTCTCAAGAAACACTAACAGGAGAGGCAGATGAGTTCACAGCTATGTCCACCCATAGAGGGTTGCAGGGTGCTATGGAGGCAGTGACGGCCAGTACCTTAGCTGGAAGGTCCTGTAAAGGTTTCATAGGTGTGGGGAAGGTGATGCCTTATTCTCTCTGGGGCCTTGGTGAGGGCTTGGTGGTGGGGATGAGGGGGGTGGCTAGGGAGGTAACACTGGAGGGTGCAGATTAGAAAACGGCCAGGGGAGGGAAGGGAAGGGTCCACATCTTTGGGCCAAGGATCTTTCATAGTTAACCCTCAGAGAGCTTGAACAACAAACCCATATGGAAGGAAGATGGGGAGAGCTGAACCCCCAGACTCCACAGTGGGTAACTGATTAGATATGGGAGGAAGCATTAGACTCTTTAGTTCTGAATTGAAAAGTTGGCTCTGTGTGTGGATCAGGGGTGTCAAGGGAAAAGAAATGTCAGAATGGGGGTATCAGACTGAACACCTACACTGTGTCCACCAGCCATCCTAGTCATGGGGGGCGCTACTTGTCATGCACCTGCACTGTGGGCTGTGTCTACCAGCTGTCCTCATCCTGTGGAGTGCTGTTGTCATGAGCATGCATTCCAGTGAGGTGCACAGGAACCAGCCAGACAAACAGACAGAAAACACCCAGAGAGCTGTGCAGTGAATTTAAACTGAGAGCTGACTGTGGGGCTCCTTTGGTTTGGTCTGTGGGTAGGGTAAGGAATGGAACTGGGTTGTGAACGACCTGGTGTGGCCTGCCAGGCGAGTTTCAGGACCAGAGGACCCCTGACAGAGGAGGCTTTGCTGCCAGAACAGCAGAGTGGGAGCCGCGAGCCCACCAGCAGTGGCACGTGTGAGCTGTGAAGGCACACAGGCCACACTGGGTTTTGTAAGTCAGGGAGAAACTGCATTTTCCTCCACATGAGAGGGGAAGCTTTGGGAAGCCTTTGGCAGGTGGGTGATATGGGACTTATGATCTCAGAAGTGCATTCTGGCAGCAGTGCGGTGGATGACTCTAGAGGGCTGTTGTGGAACCAGCAGGCTACTGTAGTAGTCTGGATAAGAAATGATAGTGGCAATGATGGGAACCAGGGTGGTGATGAGTGAGCTGAGATGCAGCAGGTGCGTCTGAGTGTATCCGACTCACAGGGGAATGGGGTGTATGAGCTGAGGGAGGGGGGAATCTGGAATCCATGCCCAGTACTTAGCTGGACTGGCTGATAAAGGAGGTGCTGTTACCTGGTGAGGGTGCCCTTTGCACTATTCAGCTGACCTGCCTCTTGCACAACTCAGTGGAGATGCTGGGAAGACAGCTGGATAAACAGAGTCTGGGAATCAGAGGACTGATCAAGACCGGAGCACGATGATAGTGATTACGGGTCTAAACTCATGGGTTCAAATGCCCCTGGGGTGGGACACTGGGAGGCTTCCCGAGGAGTGGGAAGGCTTTGAGGTAACACAGTCGGGTTGGTTACTGAACAATTGCTTGTGCAGTGTAAGTGCACCTCACTTTCAGCTCATGAATGAGAGGAAACCCCCCAAAATTTGTGGCACGAACTAGATTAGAAGTAGGGATTTGTCACTCTGCAGCCCCAGGGTAGTAGCTGAAGCCACAGTCCAGAATGGAAACCGGAAATGAATAGTGGGAGTGAGGAGGAATAAGGGCTCTCAGGAGGAGCAGGAAGAGCCGTGGGCACCCTGGGAAGGAGTGCTCTGGCGGGAGGAGGTGAGATGGAGCAGGAGGCACCACGGAGCCCAGAGCAGGGGCCTCGGGCTGGGAGCCCCCGGGAGCCCCAGACAGCAAGTAAGTCCCAGCAGCCAAGATGCCATCAGCGAGTGACTGAGGTGGAGCTGATGTGGCAGGTGAGAGGTGACAGATGGCAGGCGAGTAAATGCAGGGCCATTCTCATCCTCAAGAGGGAAAGGTGGGAGTCCCATGGAGGGGGCAGGTGAACGTGGCTTTTTCCCAGAAGGATCGAAGGATTGACTTGAGGATTTTGGTTTGTTGAAGAAAGGGAGTTTGAAGAAATAGGAAAAAGGACGGAAACAAGCCTTACAGAAGATAGCGAGGGTAGAAAGCAAAAGCAGCGGACAGGAGACTAGGAGGGAGCCTGAGTCGGTCTGTGTATGGTGCCCCTGTGTTTGTGGTGGATGGAGACAAATGGGCAGCATTCCCAGAGCCCGTGTCCCCACTTCCCCAGCTTTGGTTTTGAGATGCCTGAGAGTGGGGAGGAGATGGCCTTGTGGAGGGGGTGAGCAGCTTCCCAGGAGGGTAGGGAACTGGACAGTTGGGCACTTTCCCAAAGGGGAGACACATGGGAGATTGACCCACTGCTGGTGTGCGGTGGCACCTGGTAAATGCACATGCTCTCTGCATTTAAAAACATCCCAAACCAAAATGCATGTGCATGTGCAAGCTCTAAAATGAACCTCCTGATGGAAGCTGATGGGCAGGATGAAATTGGAGCAGCGTCTTGAGGGAGGAATAACGTGGCCTTCAAAGAGGGAAAGATTCCGGAGAGGAGAGAGGACCCGGCAGAGGCCCCGCCGAGTGGCCGGCACACAGGAGACCTTAGGTAGGACTTTGAGAGTGGCGGCTTCACGCAGAAGACAACTAAGAGATAAAGCCGGCGTGGCGACGGGGCTTCCTCTGGGACACCACTCACATTTTATGTTGGGGGAAAGGAAGAGAGACGCTGCGGAGTGTACAGTTGTTAGACAAGGTGACGTGCAAACACTGAGAGTCATGTCATGTACCGGTCCACACCCTGCCTTAGTCCTTGGCAATATACATGTCATGACAGACAAGACCTGTCCCCTGCTTTCAAGAAACTGCTCTCTGATGAGGAATCAGGACCAGGCAGAAAGGAAGAATGCAGGTGGGCAGCCAACTGAGCAGGTACATAGGTGGCCAGGCACCCAGGGGGGCAGGCAGGTGAGCAGACACATGTGAGCAGGTACTCGGGTGGGCAGGTACACAGGTGGCCAGGTACTCAGGTGGCCAGGCACTCAGGTGGGCAGGTACATAGGTGGCCAGGCACTCAGGTGGGTAGGTACACAAGTGGCCAGGCACTCAGGTGGGCAGGCACCCAGGTGGGCAGGCACACAGGTGGGCAAGCAGGTGAGAAGACACAGGTGGGCAGGTACACAGGTGGGGAGGCAGGTGAGAAGACACAGGTGGGCAGGTACACAGGTGGGCGGGCAGGTGGGCCAGCCTGCCTGTGTATCCTACACTCTCAGGATGCAGTCTGAGCTCCTGGCCCTCCCGTGGGGCTCACTGCACCTGGACACTCCGCCCCACCCTGCCCCCACCTCTAGCCCATCTACTGCCACCTTTACAGTGCAGATTAGGCACCAGACTGTTGGTAACTGGTGACCTGTGTTAGGTGACAACGCCCTCCCTGACCTGAGTCTTTCCTCCCAGGGGCCAGCTGCTGGACCTCAGGGTCCCTCCGTTCTCCCCAGGCTACAGCGTGCTCCTCACACCTGAGCTTCCCCACGGTCTGGTGCCTGCGCTGGCGGCTTCTGTGGCTCTCTTTAGCCTGTGTGTTCCTTGAGCAGGGAAGCATGGTTTATTCTTCTTGACCTCAGTGCCTGGCACATTGCCAAGCACAGTAAGTTCAATGAACCAGTAAAGGAGTAGGTAAGTGATGTTAGAAGTGGGACAGTATGATTGAAATAGTCCTTTAAAATATTAATTTTTAATAAATAGGGAAATAAATGATGTGGTAGTAAAATTGGCTGGCATAACTTAGAACTTTACTTGAGTCATTATCATTTTTTCATATCCTCCAAATGCGTAATTAGTCTTGAATGACGAGGGCTTTGGAGCTACTGTGAACACAAGGTGCTCGGGTGCCTGAGTTGCTGAATGGAGGGTCCCCGCGAAGCAGCCCCATGTGGATGGGAAGGAGGGTGATTCGTGCTTCCAGCATTCTGGATGCTTCAGCTTCATTTCCTCAGGCAGCGAGTGATAAAAGGCTTTGTACTCTGGTGAAAATGTTTCTCCATAGCAAAGAGAAAGTGTTACTTAATAAAGGCTGGAACAATGCCACCTGTTTGGATAGGATGGAGTATTTATAAAAATAGGCCATATTTGGACTTTTTAGAGTGGGTAAAGTGCTGTGTAGGAAGCAATTTTGTAGGAAGAGCAGATTAGTCTGCTGGGAGAAAAAAGACTTGCAGGTGACAGCAGAGGTACAGGCAGGTGGGGGTGGTAGCATGATTATATGGACTTCAAGTTGTGTGTATTTGTGTGTGATGCAATTTATGGAGTTTTAGTAGCTTCCAAAATAAACATCTAAAACGATAGCCAAATGGGCTTGATTGGGCGGTGCCTGTGGCTCAGCAGGTAGGGCACCAGCCCCATATGCTAAGGGTTGTGGGTTCAAACCCGGCCCTGGCCAAACTGCAACAAAAAATAGCCAGCGCCTGTAGTCCCAGCTGCTCAGGAGGCTGAGGTAAGAGAATTGCCTAAGCCCAAGAGCTGGAGGTTGCTGTGAGCTGTGACGCTCCTGCACTCTACTGAGGGTGACAAAGTGAGACTCTGTCTCTAAAAAAACCAACAAACAAAAGGGCTTGATCACTGTGGTTTCCAGGATTTAGTAATTATATCTGTTGTTCTCAGGGTTACATATGTTTTCAAATTCTCATTGAAAATGGCTAGTCATTACCGTTTTGACCTGTTGGATTTGCAAATGTTAATGCACTTTTTTGTCTCATGACAGAAGTTTACTTTTAAAATTGCATTCGACTAGTCATTTACAATTATGCCTGTTTGGACTACACTCCTTGTCTCTCTCTCTCTTTTTTTTTTTTCCGGGGCTGGGCTTGAACCCGCCACCTCCGGCATATGGAGCCGGTGCCCTACTCCGTTGAGCCACAGGCACCGCCCTACTCCTCGTTTCTCATGAGTAAATGTGTAAACTAATTCTTAACAGCAGAGAAAAGGCGTAAAACCTCGGTAATTAAAGCAGAGTGGCACTGGCATGTGGACAGGTAGATGAGTTGATGCAACAAATAAGAAAAATGTCGAAACAGACCTGGACACTTAAAGCTGTCTGCGTAGTATGTTATAAAAGTCTCTTCTCGTGTGGAGAAGACGAGATAGGCTGAACGAGTGATTTAGAGATAACAAGGTGTGGTCATCTGGAATAAAATCACATTGTACCGCAAGGAAAAATTCCAAACGGATCATGTATTCAAATATAAACATAGGAAATCATAAAGAGAAAAAAAAATAAGGAAGTAGTATGCCTTTCTAAACTTAGAGTAAGGAGAATCTTTAAATATAACTCAAAATTCAGAATTGATAAGTTGACCTACATGAAAACACAAAACAAAATGAAACAAAACATCTTTCTGTGTATCCTGCAAAGTTCTCAGCCTATCCTGCGAAGCCCTCCCTGCCGCAAGTCGCTGCCTGTCACCACATCTCTCTACCCCCCACAGTGTGTCTGGAGCTCTCAAATCCCCAAACTGCTTGTAGTGCTTGAAGTTTGATCCTGGAAAAAACATTTACAGCTCATCTCATAGCACAGGGCTAACTTTCTTAATATATAAAGTGCTCTTAGAACTGATTATGAAAAAGAATAGGCACCCAATAAAAACACAGTCCAAGGGTATGAATAGCTAGATAGTTCATAACAGAAAGAAAATAAAGGGCTCTTTAAAAGCATGAAAAGATGAAAAGCATCAACCTCACCCATGATAAGTGCAATTTAAAATAACTCTGAGGTACCGTTTTTGACCTGTTGGATTTGCAAATGTTAATGCACTTCATAGCAGGCTGTTGGAGAGTCTATGAGGAAGCAGCTACTTCCATACATTCCTGACGGGAGCATCAGTGGTCCAGCTCTCAGAGAGGGCGGTTTGGCAGGAGCGGTCCATATTTACAGCACATGTGCTCCCTGAACTGATAACTCAACTTCTGGGAATTTACTCAGATGTACTCACACATAGGCAAAACGACAACAGGGCATCAGTCTAGTATAGTATTGTTTGAAATGGAACGTTGGAAACCACCTAAAGACATTGATAGAGGCCTATCTAAGTAACATTTGCAGCAGTCAAAACTAATTTCCTAAGATCTTCCAGATACACTGGTATGTGGAAAAGGCAAGGTCTAAAACAACATAGGCTCATGCACGCACACATTCACACACGTTCTTGTGTTAGAAAGGACAGTAAAAGCATATACTTGTATTTGTAATTACAAAAAGAAACTGGGGAGAAACATAAGAGCCCGGTTACTGGCACTTCCGTGTGATGTGGAGGGGTGGGAAGGGGCGGCCCTGGGCCCCCTGTTGTTCCCTGGGCCTGGAACAACATTTGTGGGGAGATTTTAATGGACACTTGCATAGTTTTTGATTTTTGAATAATGTAACTTTTTACCTATTTAAACTTAAATTTAGAAATGAGTAAGAATTTACCAAAGTGGCATTTAGTTTATGTCAGATTTCCTTACTGTTGTTGACGTTATTTTCATTGTTGTGTTTTTATCGCCGTTGCGTTGAGATCCTGGTTTTGGGCCCCTGAAGTTTGCTGGGTTGGTTTCGGGCCTCCTCTGGAGTAGGCCTCCCACTCCCACTCCCATTCCTACAAGAGATCTCCAAATGTCAGACCACGTCAGTCCCCCGCATGCTGCTATCAGCTCCTCTACAGCATGGGCAGATTGGAAAATGGAAACAGAAACACTTCTATTTTAATGTAATTTCGGACTGATACAGTTGATGGTTTCGTATTTAGGATATGAACTATTGTTTAAGCTGTTGGAGAGCTGCCCAGTCCACTTCATCTGGTGGAAATCACTACATTTGGCAGGAAACCAAATGTCTTCCTTGTGAAAACGTGAGCTTCAGATCCTAGCTCTTCTCGAGTGACTGCAAATGTAGTCTCAAGTGGTGACTGCCACTTCCTGGTGCCTCTAAAGTGGGGGGTCTCAGCACTTTAGTGGACATTAATGCGGCTGTGATTTGAATATTCATTTAGGAGAGGGGCAGTGGGAGCTCCTGCATCCTTCCCCAGCAGTCTCGCTTTGTGGGAGCCCCACACCAGGTGCTGGGGCCCCTACCAGAGCCTGCCCTGGGAGAGCCTTCCGCTGGGCAGGGTGGGCAGCCCCATCCCTCTGGCTGGGCCTTCCTGCTGGCGCTTGGTAATTTAGATCCCTGTGTTTGATCTCTACCCTGACTTTATTTTGGGGTTAAAGTTCATGCTGTTTCTGAGCGTCTGAGTCCCTGCCCCCGTCACTTGCTCTGCCTCCCCGGTTGGCTGTCTCCCTGCCTGTTTCCCTGTATTCTGCTTCTGATGTTGACAGTTTTCTTTGTCTTATCACTTAATATTATTTCCGTCTAGCCCACCCATTGGTTTTATTTTAGCTGCTGCTTCCTTCCTAGTTACTGGATTTTGTGAGAACCCTTTCCTGCCCTTGAACGTCAGCCTTCTCCTGCCCTCCCTGGCTGCTCCTTTCCCTGAGTTCTTCCCAGGTAGCAGGTGATCTGGAGACAGAGGCTCCTCCATGCTGGAAGGCACCACGTCCTCAGAGTAGGCAGTGTCTGGGGGAGACCCCTGATTACTACTGCTCTTTTATTCATGAGGTGGCTCCAGGGTCTGGGGTGGGTGGGAAAGGGGCACCTCAGTTCTCTTACCCCATGGAGGGCCGAGCCTGGCTAGCCGTTGGGAGTGTCTTTGTGTTGAAGGCTATTCTTCGTTAATAATAATAGTGCCCTAGTTTAATTTAGCTTCTCATGAGATCTGATTGGAACTGCAGAGCTTCAGCATGGTCTGTGTTTTGTAACTGTTCTGTTCCTTTTGTCAGGGCCATCTACTAGGAAATCTGTCAGTTTTTAATTTTTTTTTCTAATTGATTTTTTAATTTTCTTTTTTTGTGTGTTGGTACATTTTTAAATGTATTCCAGCCATATTTTTGATTTGGAAATTGCTGTGACTTCTTGTACCTGGGCTGCAGTCCCACCTATTACTGATAGAGCGAGGTGTTCAGCACCAGGTTTTGGGGGCACCTAACCTTTTCTTAACTGTTGCTGCTGTTAGGTAGAAATCAGCCCGGGAAAGAGATACAGCTCACTGTTGTCCATTTAATCTGTCTTCATTGACACCTTGCGAGGCCTTGTCAGGATTTGCCTTGTGCTTCTTGGCTGCCGGCTTCTCAGTTAGAAAAAGTGGATGGTCTGACGTGTGAAGAAATGTGCACGAGTGTCCATGTGTGAGCAGACACTGGGGAGGCAGGCTGGGGGTGGAGGGCTGCGTTGCCGTAGTCCTACGGTGCGAGGTGGGAGGAGGCAGTTTTATCCAGTGTCTCTACAGCACCTTCAGCAGAGTAAAGGGTCCCGTCTTTTCTCTGGGTTGGGAGCCCACCCCATGAGGCAGTCTTTTCTGAAATACCTTTCGCTGCCAGTGACGTCCACAGTGGGAGAGTATGGCGGGAAATGAGGAGAAAGGTGGCCCAAAGCATCCCCTTGGCTGGGAAAGGTGTTTCTTTGTAGTTACAGGAAGTTCAGCTTCTGGAAACACTGGTATCAGGAAGTGACTGGAGTCCTCGAGCAATTCCACTTTCTTGGCAAGAAATTAAAGGAAAATGTGTTGAAAATAAAAAGAATTTTTGGAAAGAGAATGAACTACAAAAAAATGTGATTGTCATTAGAATTCTTCCATTTAGGGGAAGCTATTTTTTAAAAGACTGTTACAGCCACTTTCCCCATTTATGGAACCTCTGCACCTCTAAAAGATTTGACCTCTGCCTTCTCTGGTCTCTGAATTTTTCACATGCACTTATCCTGACTAAAAGCAGAAAGTTTCTGCTGGGTCTCCTGCTGCTTGTGTGAGTGGAGGCACCTGCCACGAGCCCCCTCCCTCTCTGAACCCAGAGCACGGTGCGCCTTGTAGCCTACGTTCTGGTCTGTATGGATACACTTTTTCCTTTGTAACTGGTTATTTATTTACTTGAGAGTTTTGTAGATTTTTGGTGTATATTTTTAACTACATAAGTGGTCTTAATTTATATATGTATTAAATTATTCTTTTGTAATGTAATTTAATCCACTTTTTAAATAGGTGAGAATGTGTCCATGAATACGGAGTCTCTTCTTAGGGGCAAATTTTGAGAAGGATACATTTTAAACTTAAAAAAATAACATTCTACATCTGATTTGTATTTATCTGAAACACAGCCATCAATACCTTATATTACTTTACTTTAAAAGTCCACAGATAATTTGAGGAAATATACTTTTATCTGCCCTGGTATTTTGGAATTCCTTGGTATAGAATGGACATATGTACTCCTTAAAAAATTACTGATTGGCTTCTGTTGGGAGTAGGCTATATTTCATAAATATTAGAAGAAATTCCAGATGGGTATCCAGCTGTGTACTCTGTAGCAGGCATCAGGGTAGCAAGTGTGACCTGATACAAAAGTTGATTTCCTGTCAACTGTTGTTCACCTGGCTCTCCTTGACACTGAGGATTTCTGCCTGTCTCTGACAAGGAGCAGAATGCTCCATAGGAATCCCTCACTCTGTATGTATTGAATGAATGAATTACGAGAAGCAGGACATACACTGGAAATGTGTATTTTGGAGCAACATTTGGCTTCATCTCAGCTCTGTTTAATTTCTCAGAGCTCTAATTCTCTTCTTTTTAAAAGGGATATTGAGTAAACGTTAGTTTTCTTCCATTTTTTTTACTGCAAGGGAGAAATTGCTGATTTGTTTCAAGTCAAAATACTTTAGAATTTTCCTGAATTGTCAAAATTTTACATATAGAATATTTTATCTTTGATTTTATATTAGGTATGAGAGGCTTCACTTTTGATATACAAAGAAGAGAAAGTGCAGAACTGTTTTCACAAGTCCTTAAAACGTCGATTCTGATTTTTAAAAGAAACGGCAACTTCATGAAAAGATCTATAAATGAATGTCCTTATGCTCCTGGGGTGGGGACAGGGCTGCAGGGAGGCCTTTGCGCTCCTGACCCGATGCTGGCGTGGGGCTGCTCCCTGTCTCTGCCAGGCTGCCCCATTTTCCTGGGAAGAGTCAGGCACGGTCCTATTTTAGGATCTGACCTGCTGCTTCTCTTGCTGGGTTATTTTCCTCTCTTTGTCTGACACTTGTTTCCTGCCTTATAGGAGGATATATACATTGTCCTCTGGTGGGAGAGTGTTAGGTTGTTTGTGGTCATGTTTAGTAGTGGCTGGAGTGAAGATTAGTAATTGGCTGAAATGAGTACGTGTTCAATGAGATGTCGGTCGACTGCTGTGCAGGCTTTGTTGGATTTAAACATGGGTGTGTTTCTCTTAACTCACTCTATGGTCAAGCCTCTGATTTCGGTGTTCCCTGAATTACTCAATTTCCCTTGAAGGAAGATTTCTGTGAACTCCAGTTTCTTAGTTTGGATTTCCTTAAAAGCAGAGCCTGGGATAAGGACAGATAGTTTGTTGGGAGGTGATTCCAGCAGACAGGAGGGAGGAGGTGAAGCCAGGCTTCCTGGCAAGGAGGGAAGGCAGTGGAAGGCGAGTTACTAAGACTGTGGTGTGGGTGGAAAGGGCTGGTTTCCAGCACACCCCACTCTCAGAAGCACAGGAGGCAGCAGTGCCCCAGCTGTGTAATTGCAGACGCTTCTCGCTGGAGGCGGAGGGGCTCTCGTGGACAGAAAGCAGTGGACTCAGGTGCACACCTAGGGCAGGGTGCAGCCCTCTTGGGGCAAGGCTTACCTTTCTAGGAACAGGCAGAAACTGGGAGGGGGCTAAGAGGATATGACCCTGAACCCAGAGGCTGCTGCGCTCAACAGAATCAGAGGATAGTTACTTTCTTCGTTCCACTTTAGAGTCAGATGAGGCATATGATTTTTAAAAAGCATTCATTAATTTTTGAAATTTCAGGATTTTCTTCGAGATTAGTATAAACCCAAACAGTCATACTTGTTCTCAATAGACAGTAGGTTTCAAGGTCAAATTATACTTAAGGCATTTCACTATGCATAAAAGGTTAGTTTACATTCTTGTATGCTATTTGGTAAGGCAGGGATATGAACATTCACATTTGGAAAGGATTTTAGCAAAAAAAAAAAAAAAAAAAAAAAAATCAAAAACCAAAAACAAAATTGAATACTGAAAAGTTTTCTACTAACCCTGAATTGATGAGAATGATGAAGTAACTAACATGTCCTATTCAGAGAACAGGCAATTTTCACATTTCTAGCCACTTTGGTGCCTCTAATCTTCAGCTTTGGAAGTGATTCTTCTAGATGATGGATTAAATCCACATAGAGAGTGTAGCTATACTTATAAATTTGGCATAGATGGTATTTAGTTTAATAAAAAAAATTTATTACTTTTGTTACTTTCTTTGCATTATTATTATTATTGCTTAATATTTCAATGTACCAATTGTCTGATTCCTTTTCTGAATGTATTTATGTTCGTTCATTCTTTACAAGGTTTTTGTTTCTAGTCTTTACCTTAAATATTGTTATCGTTATGATATTTTAAGTCTTTTTGATTTTGTGAAGGCAAAAAAATGGAAACCTAATTAACACATGTATATGTAAAAATAAAAATAAAAATTAATAAAAAAGTACGATAAAGGCCAGGCATAGTGGCTCACTCAAAAAAAAAAAAATTTATATATATATATATATATATATATATAACTGCATTTTTTCTGGATCAAAAATTACATAAGTTGATCAAATGATTGGTAACTACCCAAGAGTAATGATGGACCACTTAAAAATTAAACACCAAACCTTGCATGGCCTGTGGAAACACTTACACCACGAGGCATATTTTAGACTTTTGTTACCTACAGGCTCCCTGGCAGCCACTCAGTCTGGCCCTGGTAGCTGTATGAGCAAGTGGACTTTTTTGTCATGTTCCAGCAAAACTTTATTTACAAAAAAACTTTATTTACAAAAAAGAAATGGTGGACTCTACTTTGCTGACTCCTCCTGTTGGAAGAATATACAGGTTGAAGGACTCTATTCCAAAAATCTGAAATTTGAAATGTTCCATAATCTGAAAATTTTGAGCCCTGACATGACACCACAAGTGGAAAATTTCACACTTGAGCTTATGTAGCAGGTCACATCTGATAATAAAAATATTGTGTAGAATTCCTTCAGGCTGTGTGCATCAGGTGTATGTGAAGCAAGTGTGAACGTGTGTTTAGACGTGGGTCACGTCCCCAACACATCTCACCTAGGTGCAAATACTGCAAAATCTGAAAATATCTGAAATCCAAACCAGTTCTGCTCCCAAGCATTTCAGACCAAACATACTCAATCTGTATTCTTTTTGATGAACGTAGATTTTTCCGATTGGTTCTTCAGAAGGCCACTGCACTTCCACAGAAAGTGTATTGTGTCACCTGTGATCATATTCCTAGCTGACAGAAGGGCTCCCCTGGCCGGTGCGCCTTGCCGGCCTACAGCCCCAATGACCCACCTACCTGGGCCAGGGCACTGTGTTCCCAACTGCTCAACTTCTGTGGGCACTTTTGCAGGACAGGGATTTTTAGACTTTCATCTACAACTTGTATGTTTGACTTTCATGTTTTTTGGTATCTTACAGTCCTGAATCACTTTACAAAGAGTAGACAGGAGTTAAGTGACACCTGGATAAATATGTGCCCGTCCCCAAGGACCATGTGATGTACATGGGGTTTCTTTTGGCAGAGTGTTTTACTGTTTTATATTTATGGTTGGACCAGGTTGGAGAGATGATATTGCTCTGTCCTGTTCTGTGGATAAGTACACTGATATATGCAGAGGTTTGTGACATAGTACTCAGAATGGCCAATTTATCAAGAAATCCCTGTGTCACGTACATTTTTATGTCTTTCTTTTTTTCTTAAAATGTTAATTACTGGTCCTAGTGAAGATTTGGATAGTGCAGTACTATTTATTATTTAGATATGTTCAATTTTTTTAAACTAGGCTTTATGTAATGAATATATAATATAAGCATAATGTGTAATTACATATTAATGCATAATTACTATCGTATGTTATTGTGTACTGATGAGTGTGTAGGAGAGAATGAATACTGTGCTGAAAGCATTAAGGCAGGGTCATCCTGAGGGGAACCCCCATACCTTTCCCCAGGTGTGTTATGCGCAGGGATAAATTGGGCAAGTGGAAGTTCTAGGAGGACCCTTCACTCAGGGCAGGTGAGGGAGAGTCCAAACCGTGTGGGGTCTTTTGAAAGGAGAGCTCTTCATCAGCCATCTTCACACTCTTATGTTCTCTCTCCAGACAAAACACAGACAAAGATTCCTTTAGACTAGTGGTTCTCAACCTTTCTAGTGCCGCGGCCCTCTAATACAGTTCCTATGGGTCGTGACCCGCAGGTTTAGAGAAATCAATTTCTGTATCCTCAGAGACTTTAAAACTGAATTTGCCTGAGAATGCCTGACCACGGGGCTGCCATTTCTGCTCTTCTCCTTTGCACGTCAGAAATATTTTTGACTAGTAAGTGTTTACTGGGTGCGGTGTGAGGTTCACACATGCCCTTCCATCTTGGGTTGGTTACATCAGGCTCAGTTAACGTATCTGCCACCTCACCAGTTTATCATTTTTGGAGGCTGAGAATATTTTAAAATCTATTTTTTCAGTGATAATCTGTGTTACCACAGTTCATATGTGTAACTGTGCTGTGCAACAGGGAACTAAACCTATTTCTCCCGCCTTGCTGAAACTGAAGCTTCGTGCTGCCTGACCAACCTTCCTCACCCCCGTCCTCGCCTCTGGCGACCACCTTTCTGCTCAAAGCTTCTTCAGTGAGCCTTTTTGGACCCCACAGGTTAAGGAGATATGCAGCATTTGTCTTTCTAGGCGTGCCTTATGTCACTTACCTGCTTTCCTTTTCATGATTGACCTCCCCTTCCCACAAGGAGAAAGGCCTACCTCTTTCTCATCCAGCATCTTACTATGGCCCATTGTCCTGGAGTGTGACTGTCTCTGGGGTAGTAAACAATGGTGGACTCTGATAAGGGTCTGTTCCTGAGGTGGGGGTGTCCAGGGAGCCAAAGAAAGCAGAGCTTCTGGGAATGTGGGAGACTATTTCACCAGGTCACCACACCCATGACAAGTCTCCAACTGTTCATCCTCTCACCCATCTACCCATCTGTCCATCCACTCACCCTGCTGTCCATGCACTCGCCCACCTGTCTATCTACTCATCCACCTGTCCATCTACTCACCCTTCTGTCATCCACTCGCCCACCTGTCCATCCACTCACCCATCTGTCCATCCACTCACCCTTCTGTCCATCCACTCACCCATCTGTCCATCCACTCACCCTTCTGTCCATCCACTCACCCATCTGTCCATGCACTCATTCTTCTGTCCATCCACTCACCCATCTGTTTATCCACTCACCCATCTATGCATCCACTCACCCTTCTGTCCATCCACTCACCCATCTATCCATCCACTCACCCATCTGTCCATCCACTCATTCTTCTGTCCATCCACTCACCCATCTGTCCATCCACTCACCCATCTGTCCATCCACTCATTCTTCTGTCTATCCACTCGCCCACCTGTCCATCCACTCACCCACCTGTCCATCCACTCACCCACCTGTCCATCCACTCAGCCATCTGTCCATCCACTCACCCTTCTGTCCATCCACTCCCCCTTCTGTCCATGCACTCATCTGTGCATCCACTTACCCATTTATCCATCTGTCCATGCACTCTCATCTGTGCATCCACTTACCCATTTGCCATCTGTCCATTCATTCACCCTCTATCCATCTACTCACCCATCTGTCCATCTACTCACGCATCTGTCCTTCTAGTTACCCATCTTTCCATCCACTCATCCATCTGTCCAACTACTCACCCATCCATTCATCCAGTTGCCCATGTTCTTTTACCCATCTGTCCCTCCACGTACCCACCTGTCCATCTACTCACTCATCCCTCCATTCTCTCACCCGTCTAGGCATCCATCCTTCCACCCACCCATCCACCCACCTATTCATGCATGCACCCATCCATATATCCATCAGCCTACCCATCCACCCGTCTATCTAAGAATTATAATTCAGAAGTGAGAAATTGACAACGGGATGCAAGTTAGATTATATATTTAAATTATAAAATAATCTTTCAGATGTAAATTAGGTCTGATTTAGTTTTTTGAGTTGACATTGAAGACTGGCATTCCGGGAAAGTTGTATGCCAGACAGCCTCCATAAATTGAATGAACTATTCCCAGCTCCAGGGTTTTGACAAAAATATATATAAAGCATATTTATTGTAGAAAATATGTGGGAACTTACATCATTCACAACTATTTAAACTTATGATAACAACTTTTATATGTCAGCTTAAAAATGTGTGATAGGGTACGAATTCTTTTGCAAGTTGGCTGACAGTGAATGGGCAGTGCGGTTTACATCTGAATCAACAAGCTGGATGCAAGTTAACCCCCCTGGCTGACGGCATCCACCCATAAGGCCTGGAGTGGTGAACCCAACAAGCATAAAGGTTACAAGTGGTAATTTTACCTGACATTTGGCCTAGGAGTCTCTTCAGCGAGGCCTGAGAGGATTCCGAGAGCTAGTAGTCTACCCGCTTTCAACCAGTAACCACCATCATAACCTGAACGATTATTTGGGACTGTGCACACACCGGTGCCCTACAGAGCACCTCTGATATCTCTGTAGTTGACCATGTTTTACTTAGGTTTCCATACTCATGTGTCCCCCACCCCACCCCATGGAGTTCAGTTGGACTCAGTGAACGTTGACTGTGTGCCTTGTAGGTGTTGATACCGTGGTGAGCAGGTTGGCAGTGTCTGTGACCTCCAGGAGCCTGAAGTCTGGAAATCGAGGCAGACTTTGCAAATAGGTGCTAGACATGCCCACCAGGGGAACTTGGCTGATTTAGGGAGAAAGTGACAGGAGAGGAAAGACTGAGGCAGCAGTATGGGGTGAGCTGTGGGGAGGTGTTTCTGGGGAGGAGCCCTGTGCACAGAGACAGGAAGGGCAGGGCGTGTCCTGCCCAAGGTGCAGGTTCCCTGGGATAGCAGACCCCCAGGGCTCTGCCTTCCCAGAGTCAGAGGGATGGACAGATCAAACATACCCAGCTCTAATGGACACAAAGGACACCACTTTCCTCCAGGGCCCACTCCTGCACTGAGGCTGAGAGCTGTGAGGGGCCATGCTGAGCTGGAGTGTTCCGATGAATAACACTGCTTCACAAAGTTTTGCGGTTTTAAAAATTACTTTATTTTCTTTATCTTATTTGGTTCTTAGGCTATGTAACAAGCCAAAGAAGATGGATTTTTTTTTATGTGTTTTATGTGTTTATTAGGTATGGCAGTATGCATTCAGAAATCCATCCTAAATCTCAGAGTCAAAGCATTCTATAATAGACATACTCTTATTTGACAATGTAAATGTTACTTTCTTTGCATTATTATTATTATTGCTTAATATTTCGATGCAGCAATTCTCTGATTTCTTTTCTGAATGTATTTATGTTTGTTCATTCTTTACCAGGTTTTTTGTTTCTGGTCATTATCTTAAACATTGTTATTGTTACTAAATTTTAAGCCTCTTTTTAAGGCAAAAAATGGAAACCTAAAAAACCTAAGAAAATGGATCTTAAAGCTTGGAAACCGAGACTTAAATCCCAAGGCTGCAGAAGCAGCAGGGCAGGAGCTGCTCACCTTGACCCCTGTGCTGGGGAGGGGTCGTATCTGGGGCCTGCCCAGACCCTCAGTGCCCAGAGGCAGGGCCCACCCTGCAACCTCAGCTCATACCTCTCAGTGCACACCCACTGGGTGGGAGGCTTCTGCTCTTTTGGGCATTCAGGAGTGAGGAAGCTCAAGCTTTGGCTCTGGGATGGAGTATTTCTGTGTGAAAGAAGTGTTTCCCAGCTGACTGAAGTGTAACTTTTAAAGCACCTACTTTTAATGATTTAAGTTGGTGTACAGTACATGAAAACCTTTTTAAAATGTGTGATGCTGGTCTGGGCATGGTGGCTCTTGCCTATAATCCCAGCACTCTGGGAGGCCAAGGTGGATGGATTGCCTCAGCTCACAGATTCAAGACCAGCCTAAGCCAGAATGAGACCCCATCTCTAAAAATAGCTGGGCATTGTGGCAGGTGCCTATAGTCTCAGCTACTGGGGAGGCTGAGGCAAGAGAATCACCTGAGCCCAAGCGAGTTTGAGGTTGCTATGAGCTATGATACCACAACACTTTACCAAGAGTAACAAAGTAATCATAAATCAAAAAAAAAAAAAAAAAAAAAAAAAAAAGATCTGATGCTTTTCTTGTCCTTTTAGATGTAGTACTGTGAATCTAGTATTTTACCTTTTACCTTTATGAGCACCAATTAAGTTCTTTTATGCTATAGAAATGCCTTTTAAAGGATCTTATGGTTTACAGTTCTGCTGTAATTAACAGCCTCAGAATATTGGGAATTTTCATTATTTTTTCTTATAACATTTAACGTTCTTATCTTTTCTCTATCGGCCTCTAGGCATCAGTTGCCCTGTTCTGGCCCCACATACCTGCTTAAAAACCTGGGCCATCGTCCCCTCCCGGGGGCAGTCTGGGGCATCCCTGTCCTGTGGTCAGTGAAGCAGATGCCTGCTGCCAAAGAAGTGATTAGCTGGCCCTGAGTGTGAGGAGGGACTGAGGGGACTGTGGAGGTCACCACCCTGTGACAGCTCTTCTGACTCCACAGAAGTAGTTACTGGGCATTGACATCAGAGAAGCGATATTTATTTTGTGTAGGAGTTTTCCAAATGTTTCCTGGTGGGTGCCGACTGAGGACAAAGTAACAGTGCAAAGTAAATGTACTTAATTGGATGAATTGTATTATTCTCTGTCAGATATATAAACCCTTCTTAATACCCAATGTTTATAAACCAATATATAAACTACAAAATCTGCATTTGATTTAAATTCATGTCTTATAGCAACAATGTGGCATAGTTTATCCAAAGTTTATTTTACTCATTCGATATCCAGATAGGACTATGGTGTGGTTTCAGCCCTTCTGAACTGGAGAGCGTAGAAGGGAAGAAGTAGAGGGACAGAACAGTTATTATTAAGGACTAACAGTCAGCAGTGACGGTCAGGGTGTAACATAACAGCTCTTACGTTTTACTTAGTTCTTTACATTTTGTCTGACCTAAAATGTTCAGTTTCCTTCTTATTTTGGAATTAACTGACTAAGCTCCTTCAAATTTGGCAATCCTGTTGATAAAATAACATGAAACTTTTACTTTAAAACCTTTATAGACCAAGAATATATTTGTTTAATAGATCTGTTTGCTGAATAAATAATGTATGTCTGGTTATATGAAAATGGTGCAAAAACCTCAATATTATGCATATAATAAAACAGAAACAAAAAGACATGCATTTTTAAAGGACTTTTTAAAAACTGGCAAATAAAAGCCATTAGAATCTTTATGACTTGAAAGTTTCTCCACAGTTTAAAAATATTTTCACTATCCAGAAATTTCACATTAATTAAGTGTGCATTTCTTATACCCTGATGGAAAAGAGTTACATGAATGCAACTCTTATTTACAAACTTAAATAACTTTGATCAATTTCATGTTTTATAGATTTTTTTAGGGTTCTTTTTTTTTAATCTTGATTAACTGCATGCAAGAATTATAATAGACATGACTTCCTGTAAAAATAAAAGTAGTCTCTGAGTTTTCAGTTGTACAGATGAAAGCAGTGGATGAAAAGTCATGCAGCAGCAATTCCATAAACTATAGGTATTAGAGTGCAAACCTGTGGCTAAACACGGGGGCTCACGTTTTGGGAGGCTGAAGTGGGAGGATCCCTTGAGCCCTGGAGTTTGAGGTTGCAGTGAGCTGTGACAGTGCCACTGCTCTCCAGCCTGGGCAAAGAGTTTGAATACTTTGGTTTCTCCATTCACTGGTTGTTGACTCCTAAGCAAACTACTTCTGAAAGTTTTCTCTAATCTGTAAAATAGAGTAATCTTACTATCACAGAGATTGCTTCCTTCCCTCCCATCCTCCCTCTGTTTTTTGGTCAGGATAAGGAGGAAATAATGAAAGTGGAAGTGCTTTGTAAACTAAAAAATTCAGCACAAATATTCACTGTGAAGACATCTTTATAAAATCTGGAGGACAGAGAATATAAAAGTTAATGATTCTCATTGTTATATAAAGTTTGAGTGGCAATTGTGTGTTCTAGATACTTAGAGACTCTAGTTGTCTCTTAGTACAGCAGTTAATTTGCTAATGTTGTTCGAATATTCGATTCCAGATTGCTAGGTAGGTCACTAAATACAGGCCTTACTATGCAGTGTGGGTGACAGCCTTGGGAGGATGAATTTAACTTTTACCAGTTTTGACTAGTACATATTTATGTGATGAAGTCTAAGATTTTATAGTATATGCTTCCTTAAATTTTTATTTTTTTGCATTTATCTGTATAGTAATGTTGACAACATAAAATACAAAGTTTAAACGTTCTGCCTCAAAGTCAGTGTGAATGAGATGATGAGGACGGGAGACGTGTTAGCTGATCTGTGCAGAGCACAACACAATGGCAGTACGTGGTAAAGAAAATTAAATTATTTTTTTTCAAAGCTATATATTCTTTGATGTAAAATGACTGACGTGCTTCTCTCTCCCTCTCCTTCCTCCCCTGGGTTGAACCTGTTTGCATTTAGCTTTCACTGACCCCTGTTGTGCTTAAAGTCGCCAGGATTGCAGAGTGGGGGTAAAGGCAGGTGAGTGTGTTCCATGGTAGAGTCCTTTCCAAACAGAAAGGACTAAAATACTTTTTTGTCCTTTCTTGTTTGTTTGGGGAAGAGGAACATAAAATAAATGCTAAAAAGCATTTTCTCATTTCGAGAGGTAGAGGCAGGCACATTTTTAGAAATTATTTTTTGGCTCTGAGAAATATTAAGCCAGATTCTGCCTTCTGCTCTGGCTTCCTGCCTTTATTGTGAGTCGGATTCCACAGAGAATTCAGCAACAGCTCTGCGCAGGCCTTGCTGCTCACCTGGGGGCTCCCCGGCCCCAGCCAGTGACCCTCAGGAGCAGGGTGATGCCACCTGGTGCTTAATCCGCTTTTCCCACCCTTGGCTAAGAAGTGATTTCTACCACTGGTGCGAAGTCTTTTTTCCATTAAAAATCATGCTTTTTTTTTTTTTTTTTTTTTTTCCCTAGGTCCAATCAGGGCTTTGTCTTTGTTCCTCTATGATGCTGCCTTTGTAGGCACTGCAAAGTGTATTTACTGAATATTGACTGAATGTATAAGCTTTCTCTTTTCTCTTGTCAAATGTGGGAAATTTTCCAAAGTCTTGGATAGGTTTCCACCATCCCCCGTGAAGCTCGGGTTTCGGAAGCAGTTGCTCAAGTCAGTAAGCTCAGTGCAGTCCCTGCACGCTGACCATGTTCACCTGGTCATAAATACATTTTCTAGAAACCCAGGTGGGGCCTGGGTGGAGTGGTCACTGGGAGGTAGGAGATGTGGGCAGTGACAGAATGAGAACCACCTTCCCTGAGCCACAGCCCAGTGTGGTCCAAGCCGGTGATCATTGTTTTGAGGCATTATTTTTGCTCCGGCCTTGTCCCATGACTCTCTGCTAACCCCCAGAGCATCTGTCACAGGGTCATACTAGCTTGTTCCAATCCTGGTCCCACCTCTTACTGGCTGGGAGAAATTAATAGCATAACTTCTTTTGCCTCACTTACTTCATCTATAAAATGGGATGAAAACAATAGTTGTTGTTCCTGGGGCTGCTGGGTGGCCTGAGGTGTGTGGGGCTCGCTGCGTTTCTGCTGCTCTTTCATCACCATTGTGACTCCTCGTCAGTCTGTCCACTCTCCCCTGCATCTCTGGGGGGTGCTGATGGGGGTCACCTGCATCCCTGGGCGTATCACCTGCATGGGGGGGAGGAAGGGTCACCTGCATCCTTGGGGGGGGGGGCAGTCTCGCTGGAGAGCAGGTTGTTGTCATCCCTTTATTCTGCAGATACTAACCTAGGCTTTGAGGTGTGAAGTGACTTGTCCTTCTGGAGGGGAAAGGTGGCTGGGACCAGGCAGGCTTTGAGTAGGTGGAATAAGGCTCCATCCAGGCGACAGACGCAGGGCCTCAGAGAGCCGCTCCTGTCTGTTGCTCCAATTAGCTTTCTCAAATGTGTTCCTGCGTGTGCATAAACAGTTTACCGCGTGCATAAACAGTTTGCCCAGATTTTGCAGAATAATTGCTTGTGTGGCAGATTTCCTCATCTGCATAGTAAGTATCCATTTATTGCAGGGAGCTAAGGGACAGACAGCTGCTGTCCGCAGTCAGTCAGAGCCTTGGGATGGACCGACTGGAATGTGAGGTTTCCTGTGAGGGCTTTCGCTGGCATTCCTGCTGGGGAAGATTTTTCAAAAAGGTGTAAATTATATAAGATTAGAGTGCTCCATTTAAAATGATTGGTATTTAATTATCTAAATTCTGTATTAGTAGAAAGACTATGAATTTCATAAATATACCTTGGCAAATTATATATTTTTATTTTTATAGAGGCAAAAGAAGTTTTGCTCCTCAGGGAATTGTTATCCCTTTATTTTAGAAGAGTGTATGTATCTGTGAATATTTCCTTTTCAAATAGCCAATGAACTAGCTTGTGTGGCTGCTAATCTGTTAAAGTTGTTGGGCAAACATCTGGAATTTTCCCCCAGGGCTTATCCTAAGAATAAGAAATAAGCCTTTCGATCCTATAATTCCTCTTCTAGGTTTATACCCAGAAGACCAAAAGTCACAATATAACAAAGACATCTGTACCAGAATGTTTATTGCAGGCCAATTCATAATTGCTAAGTCATGGAAGATGCCCAAGTGCCCATC
>CAUYPK010052387.1:0-27250 GCA_963574355.1 Loris lydekkerianus | reverse complement strand
AGTATAAAAACCCAATTCTTAGAGGGAATTTTTGGGCCCTGCCATCTGCCTGAGGCCTAGTGCAACTTCCCGAGCCTGACTAGAAGTAGATCCATCGAGCTACTTCCGCGTAGCAATGACTCAGCAAGGCCCGGCCTGAAATTGCCTCTACCTAGATACAGCCAACGTGGTACCATGCCATTGGCCCAACTCTGTCATGCATCTCATCTCCCGCCTTCTTTCCCTGCCCCTTCCCCACGTTCTATATAAGTGGCTGCTTGATGCAATAAAGTCAAGTTCCTGCTTAAAAAAAAAATAAAATAAAATAAAAAATAAAAACTGACCCCATGTGAAATGAGGTCATAATAGTTGAATTAAAAAAAATAATAATAAAAAAATAAAAATAAAATAAAAACCCAATTCTTTGTAATTTGGAGATGACCAATCCAGAGTATTTTTATAGAAAAGCTTTATGATAGGGTTTCAGTTACATTATAGGAAAGAGATTAGTGCATTGACAGTGGGGGGTCTTAGGGCTTTTTCAAAATTTACTGTACAAAATAGACATGTAATGAATATGTAGTTTCTAACTGTGGGAACATTCATCCAGCCCTCCTGTGTCTCCCACACTGGAGATTCAAAAAGACCTAAGTCCTACTTGTGGTTACTGGGCAGTGGTGGCTGTCTGTGGTCACCAGATGATGGAGCAGAGGAAAGCTTCTAACTCACACAGGGAGAGCAGGAAAGTGTTCTTGCAGATGATGCCTTTCGAGTAGTGTCTTTAGGGGCAGTTGGTTTTAGTGAGTTAAAGAAATTGGGGGAAAGATCTTCCAGATAAAGAGGGAGACAAAGTATCAGAGGATAAAATGTGCCTTGTTTGGGGTGCTGTAAGATAAGGCAATCCTCCATTAGTTAGGCAGAAAATAGTAACAGGTAGTACATTTGTAAAAAGTTAACTCATAGTGATAATAGCTGGCATTTGAGTTTGGTGTGTTCGCAGCACTTTTGTAATATCGCTTCTTTAATCGCCATAAAAGTCACATTAGGTAGGGACATTTATTATCCCCATTTTCAGATGGAGAAACTGAAGCACAGAGAAGTTCAGTGACTTTCCCAAAATTGCACTGCTCGGGAGGGAGAGGCAGGATGGAAGCCTAGGACCTGGTCTGAGAAGAGCCTGCATCTGTGTGATCTCACAAGGAAAGCATGTAAACATTTGGTTTGCAGCTACCTAGTCACTAACCCAGATATCAACTGCTTACCCCACCCCCAATCAAGATGAATCAGTTTTAACCCTTACATCTGTGACTTGTGAGAAGTTCAAAGATTTCCTGGCTATTTCTGTGAATTACCAGAGGATTGTGCTTTTTGTTTGCAATGGGTTCACATTTTCTGTGCATTTCTGAGCTGTTTGTCTCCACCCTGTCCTGGTGATGGCTTCTCCCTGAGTTAGCCTCCCTTTCTCCAACCATACATGCATTGATTTAAGATTGGAGGGACTGCTATGACCAGCAGATGCTGTAGCATGTTGACTGTAACATGCCACTGCCCCTTTCCCTCACAAGAAGACCAGGTGTGAATGGGGAAGCGTAAAGTCTAGCAGTGAAGCAGTGGCTGGCCAAGAGGCGCCCAGCCCAGCCTCTGTAGCTCAAGTCCCAGCGCTTTCCAGTCATGGCTGTGAGGGCTGAGGAGAGAGGAAGGGATGATCAGAGAAGCTTTGTTGGACCTGATTCAGTATTATTCTGGCATTTCCCCCCCCCCAAAAAAAAAAGAACTCAAGAAACATAGTAAATTTTGTATTACATTTACTAGTTATTTCTTTATTTAAGAGTTGTCTGTGACCTTTTATCCTGGGTTACAACTCTACCCATATGACTTTGGGCAATTTACTTAAACTCTCCTTGTGAGGATTGTAATGTTCCTCACGGCACCATCATGAGGATTACATATAAAGTGCACAGCAGTGTCTGGAATGTAGCAAGGGCTCAGTAAGTGCTGGCAATTATTTATTTCTCTGGTTAACCGAAGCTGACTGTAGTTTGGTACAGCTCACACATGGGACATAGGACGTGGTGGTGGTGCAAGGAGGGAACTTTGTGGTAGTCTGGTAAGTAGTGACCAGATCAGGCCTCTGATGTAATTATGAAGAAGATGGACTTTATCCTACTACTGGTGATGGTTCTTGAAGCTCTCCGTAAATGGGAGACAAGTATGACATTACATCTGTGGAAGTGAGGGTAAGGCCCAAGATGCCCTCTAAAAACATAACATTGTCTTATTTCTTGTTAAATTTAAAATTCGCAGCAGTTTTGTACTCTATTTCCATAGCATGTTCAGTGGCAGGGAGATGGCTTTCAAAAATCCTTGGTTCAGGGGAGGAAGGGAAGGGTGCTTCCATTGCATGGGCAGTGTGGGGGTGGGTGGCATACCTTTTGAGTGTGGGACATAACTACAAGAAGGACTCTACCTAACAAAACAAATATCAATTTGACCTGGTTGGTTGTCCCCTCTCATTAATTTGAAATAAAAAAAATACATAAATAAATATTTCCCCATACTTACATGCTTAACAAAAAATCCTAGGTTGACTGACTATGAAATTGATACCATTTGGAAATATTCAAATCCGCTTAGAAAGCAACTATTTCCAAATAATTGAATCAACTTTTTGAGATGTCCCAATTTCAGTATCATGTTATCTTAAAAGAGGAGAAAAGCTTCTAAAACCAAATGTACATCAATGACTAATATACTAAATTATATAACACTCTGTCTTAGGGATTTTAAAAATAACTCAGACTTTGGAAAACATTCTTATATAAAGCAAAGAAAGGATAGAATAGGCTTGTGTTCCGATAATGCTGAAACTTCAGTCAAGCTACAAACTAGTAAGAGCCTGATGGACCAGGATTTTCCCTGTAGTCTTCCCAGGTAAGCATCACAGATAAAAGAATGGAAACATTTCCTACCTTCACTCCAATCCTTATTTATGCCCTGACTGAGGTCAAACATTCACTGTGATCATCGGTCAAAGGCAAATATCTTTGTAACCATTAAAACTGTTAGCAGGTTTCCTTTAGAAAGGAAGTGGAGTCGGATCTTCAAATCCTAGGAAAGTCAAGGAAGCAGAGGTTGTCTGCCTTGCTCTGGGACTAGAGTTGCTTTCATGATGTCTTCTAACAATTTCCTATTAAAAAATATCCCAACCTCTTACCAAGAAATAGCTCAATATATTTTGGAGAAAAACCAACCCACATTTTTTCCATAATGTCAACATTTTGTTAAAGTGAATAAAAGTGTTAAAAATCACCCCAGCAAACAACAAATCAATGTGTAAAAACTGGCAAGTGACAGTGGGAATCTGAAAATCAAACCAGAACAAATTTTGGAAAAGCAGAAGAAATACGGAAAGCTATTTGGCAATTCACAAAGTATCATTTTTGTGTTTATTGGGTACTACTTCTATGGGCAAGTTTTATAGTTTGTAATGCTCTGTAAAGATCACATGAGAGCCTGTTAGGCCAGAATACTGTGAAAATGATATATTTGGTGATATGCCACTGAGGCTGGATTTTTAAAACTCCTTATCTTAAACACATGATTCATGTAGAGATTATATTTAATCACAGGGCTTCATACTTCCTATTTATGTGTAGTTTACTTCACAGTTTATAGCAATTACAATGAGACCACAATAGAGTAGAAATATAACCAAAAATATTATTCTATGAATATATCAAATAAAACAGTTTAGTATAAATGAGAGCTTATAAGACTGTTACTCCAAATATTCAACATGTGACATAGAAAAAAAACCCCATCAAAATAGAATTTTGCAAGGTAGATAGCAAGGTAGATGATCAAAAAGTGCAGCATCTTAGTATTTACTAGCATATCTTATTTACAACTATTGTTTTTTATCATTCCTTTTAAAATGTTTGTCTTTTTCTAGGAAACTTGTAAACTTTAAAGAACATATAACCAATTTTTATCTTATTTTGCAGATAAAATGTGATTTTTTCATTTGTGAGCTCCCAGTTGGCACAAACTACATAAGGCATTCTATACATATTTTTATTTCCTTTATTTTTTTGTTATAACACGTGAAAAAATCTAAAAAAAAAATCAATAAGCTTTAAAGTTGTAAATTATACTTAAATGATCCTGGTGATCATGGTGTTGCTGGGAAGAAAACTGCTTTGCTAGTGATGTTAGACCATATGATACATGAATAATATTGAAATCTTGCTACTCTTACATTCAGCCCCCAACCCAAAGGGGAGTAAAGAAAAATAAATAAGGTCAAGGGAGAGAAAGGACCTTTGGTGACTCAGAAGGGCTCAGATTTGCTAGTCATGAAATCTTCTAAGCAGGCTCCAGAAGAGTTTATTGCATCCACTTTTGCTGTTCTACCCTCAAACAGTCTGCAGCAGGAGTTGTCAAACTTTTCCTATAAAGGGCCAGACAGTAAATATTTTATATTTGTCATAACTTCTCAACTCTGCCAAAGTAGCATGAGTGGCCGCAGACAACACATAATTAAATGAATATACTGCGTTCCAAAAACTATTTATGGACAGTTAAATTTATTTAAAGTTATTTTCATCCTACTTATATTGAAACCAAAATGCAAAAGCCATTCTTAGCTCTTGGGACAAACAAAACAGGCTACAGGCCAGATTGGGTCTGTGAGGCATCGTTTCCTGACCCTGGCCCACACTATTGTCTTCTTTCTTTTTCTGCCATTGTTGCTGGGACTGTAGGAACGTTACAAGTTACCCATGCCAAAAGAGAAGAGTTCTTTTAATATCTTTTTTCCTATCTAGAAGATTTTTTCCAGGAAGTATTATAATCTGAGATTATAAAACTAGAGAGGTTATAACCTATTTTTCCAAAAGCTTTCTTTTTAAGAAGAATATATTTCTAGGTCTATTAGTATTACTTGTTTAATAAAAAGAGCAAAAAATTAAGGGACTGTACATTTTCATTTGTTAATAAACGACATGGCAAAACAATACTTTATTTAATAAATGTATAGGAAATTACAATTTGAAAACTGCAAATACAGTACATATACATATAATTTGATATAATTACATGGACAAACCCCAGCTTCAAAATCTTTCTGAAGTCAATCATATGTAAAATACCTGGTTTCTAAAGGGGCATATAGAAAAGTATATACAATTTCTTAATCTGTGATATGGCTTATTTAATAACATTTATTTAGAGAAGTATAAGCATTCCAAATATACAGTATCTTCCAGATAGAAAGCTGACATACTGGCACATTTCAATTTTGTGTTGCAGTTATTTGCAAATATACTTAATTGCACTATTTAAATAGACACTATCATAGATTTAACTGGGATAATCTCCATATGTTTTCCAGTCTTACCAAAACTCAGAGAATGCTTATTGGTCCTCACAATATAATTGCAAGACCAGGTTAAAATCTTTGTAAGCAAGAATTCAGTGACTGGCTGGCCTGAATGCACACACATAATTCAACATGAAGGAAATCCTAGAATAATTTTTCTTCTCTCCAATTTGCATGCTCCCACCAACATCAAAAATATATTCAATAGGCAATCAGTAAAAAAAATCTGAAGGCCTGGCTAACAGGATTCACATGACAGATCTGGGGTTAGGGTGTGCAAACGGTATTTTGACTACAGAGATATGAAACTTCATTAATTATATGGAGATAAGACTTGCCGCCCTTCGACACAGCGTATGACAAGGTGTCACTGTTCATTTATGACTAATCCCTGACTGGTTCATGAGCTAAGCATGGTTCAAAGACAAACTGAACTAAATGAACGAGTCTTATATCTAGGAACACATTCTGTAACTTTAAATTTACTATATACAAGGCAGAGTCAACAGCAAAATGGCTGAAAACTGTATCTCAAAGGAGCTCAAATTCTGTAAGAACACTTTATTCATTATGTTGAAACAATTAATAGAAATGCATACAAAGAAAAAATTTAGCTAACTGAGGCTTGTTTCAGAACTGGATGATTAATATAAAGGCTGTAAGAATGGTCATTTGAGAACGTAACCCAAAGTCTTATTAGCAACGATCTTCACTGTGGCTGCACAGTATAGTCTATTCCTAATATACTTTGTGAAGTTTAGTGTGCAGAGAAATCTGTGTAAGAACAGTTAAAAAAAAAGTTCAAAAAAAAAACAAAAAACAAAACAGTTCAAAACAGTTCAAAAAACAGTTCAAAACAGTTCAAAAAAAAAAAAAAAAAAAAGGTTCTTCCCCACCTGGAAATACATTTCTAAGTGGTTCCTTTTCTCTGGATGACTTTCCTCACATTAAAAGGTATATGATGTTGACTATGTCTAATTATGGGAAAATTCCTCTGAAGACAAACACTGTCAGCTAGGACATTTGGCTTCAAGAAATAGAACACTGAGATTTCTGAGATCTGGAAACTTAGTTTTACAGAGTGGAAATAAAGCACCCAAAGTTGAAAAGAAAACAATAAAATAAAAAAACCCAGTGATTCAGCAAACAATACTGATGGAAATTACAAATGTGAACACCTGTGCTCACTTTACATAGCTAGTGGAAACGTATATAGGACTTATGATAGCTTCTAGTTCTACATATCAAAGCCCTCTGAAATATGCCTTATTCAACTGTATTCTCATTAGATTTCAAAGGCAGCATACTTGCTAGTGAAATAAGAGTTTTCCTAAATCAAAAGGCTGCATCTGCCCAAGAGTTGTGAAACATAGGTTTACGTGTAGGAGGTAACTCTGATTATTTGCAAATATTAATTCAAATACATCACACTGAAGAACTGCCAAGTTTTAACATGATCTGTTCTGTTGTCCTACCAGTGCAAAATTAACAATGTTACATGCTTCTTCAACTCAGCTTCTGCTTTTATAGGGCAATACCTCTTTGTGAACTCAGGGGAGAAGTGTAACCCATGGTTGGTTGTAGCTCAACTAGTGAAAGACAGACCAAACAATCTTTGTCAGAATCTGCAGTCTCTCCTAAGAAGAGTTGTCCTTCTCTGTGGGTTTTGTCAAATTACAAAAGTGAAATCTATCAATTCCCAAATCTAATGGCCTCAATAAAGTACAAACACAAAATCTGTAGTTCTTGCTACAAAAACAAAGCACAGGAAACTTCATGCATACCTCACTTTAAGGAATATGACTGTTAAAGATTTACAAAAGTTTTCAAGGTTTCTGTAATTTGCAAAAGGATCCTTTTTAATCCTCAAATGAATTTTAGCTTTTTCAAATAACTTTTTAAGAAATAGGTTGATATGAAAAGATCTGCCTTTAAAGATAAGGGAAAGTTTACAAGAAACAAGTATAATAGTGAATAATGTATAATTTTTTCCTTTCTCTTGCTAGATACCCAAAGTCCAGAAAAGTTCAGGTATCCACAAAATAGCTCTCATTTGTTCTTATTTGCCTTTTATATGTAAGAGTATTTTGACATAAATAGTCCAGGGGTCCTCAAACTTTTTAAACAGGGGGCCAGTTCACTGTCCTTCAGACCGTTGGAGGGCCGGACTATAGTTTAAAAAAAACAACTATGAACAAATTCCTATGCATACTGCACATATCTTATTTTGAAGTAAAAAAACAAAACGGGAACAAATACAATCACACTGCCTCATGTGGCCCAAGGGCCGTAGTTTGAGGACCCCCTGGAAATTTTTGAGAAATTCAAATCATTACTTTTTTTTAATAACTTCTTCTTTTTTTTTTTTTGAGACAGAGTCTCAAGCTATTGCCCTAGGTAGAGTGCCATGGCGTCATCATAGCTCACAGCAACCTCCAACTCTTGGGTGCAAGTGATCCTCTTGCCTCAGTTTTTCTATTTTTAGTAGAGATGAGGTCTTGCTCTTGCTCAGGCTGGTCTAGAACTTGTAAGCTCAAGCAATACACTCACCTCAGCCTCCCAGAATGCTAGGATTACAGGTGTGAGCCACCTGTAATATCCTTGAGTCACCTGGCTCTAATCATTATTTTAAATGACTTTACAATAAGAATCCCATAAAGTAAAATTTCAATTCAATTCAATTCAACATCTATTGGGTTTCATTAGGTACCATCAATCCTTTTTTGGATACCATTAACTCCCAACGATCTTTTTTTAAGTCCAGGTTTTCTTACCATAGGTTTACATATAGGAAGGTACTTGGGAGAAAGATGAAATGTGTTTCTTATTCTTCATTTACATTAAGTCATGCCTATCTCAAATTTCTACTCACTACTTGCTGGATACATTGTCAATCTACTGATTCTCTGAGGAGCCCAAGAAACATGTCCATTCTTAGTATAAGAAACTGTCCTTATTGAAAAGGGACTCCCAATGTGCATAAGTAACTCAAAATCAGTGATTGCAAAATGAAAACAGGAATAATCAAAGCTACCTCTTTAACACAACTGTTACCAATTATGTTGACTTCAGTTTGGAAACTTATCTCCCTACAACACACCCTAGTGCAGTGGTTCTCAACCTCCCTAATGCCGCGGCCCTTAAATACAGTTCCTGTGGGTCACGACCCACAGGTTGAGAATCGCTGCCCTAGTGCTTTTTAAACACATACATTAGGTCAAAAACCCTTTACATTTCTGCTTTTTCAGAGTAGTATCTTCTCCTGACTCCTTTGGACTATTCTGCTATGGTATTGTTGGAAAAAATCTCAAAATTATATCTTAGGTTTTACGGAGAATCTCTAACCCACATTGCAAAACAGAAATTCTCTCTGGAATAATGTGGTTACTCTACATGCAAAAGTATTACAAACTGAACCTTAGTTTCACTCTGAAAGACACACACAGATTATTTGGTATGGAGGCAGAAATCAAGGTGCCAAACTTTTCATACAAATTGTTGGCATTCTTAAAGGGACAGAGGATCACTGTTTACCTTTTGTACTCTCTTGCTATTTTTAAGATAATTCCAAGAACAACGAAAGTGATTTGGGGGAGACACAAATCTGAAACTCCATATTCCATCCTTGCTACTTTATTTTGTGTAAATCATCATATAGTAATTTGAGTTTAAGAGTAACTTCTGTCATTTAGATTAATATTGAAAATATTTGCTAAATAATTTAATAACAGTGACCACAATAGGTAAAGATTTGGTTCTAAGATTACATATAATATTACATATAATCTTATTACATATCTTAATAATGTAAAGATAATGGTAAAGATTTGGTTCTAAGATTACATATAATATTACATATAATCTTATTACATATCTTAATAATGTTAATTTTGAGATTCAAAGCCCTGTAGCATCTGGAAAAACTTGTTTAAAAGTATAACTATATTAATATTTATGAAATAAAACATTTCTGAAACACTTAAGAATACATGCTTATTCCATTCTCTGGATCATTAGTACTTTCTGAAATCTGTTGAGAATTAACTTCCATAAAAAGAGAGCAGCAATTCCAGAAGCTGGGTGTCAAGATCACATAATTTAAAAATTCAGTGTTCCAGCATTGGCTTGATATAAAACGGCCTTTCAAAAGTATTTTTAAATGCAAATACTGAATTCTTGATGCTTCCTTTAAGACAAGTATTCTGCCAAATTGATGAAGTATGACCTTGGATTGTCTTCTATGAGGTATCCGTAGAGTCATGTCTCATTCTGTAAACAATGTTTTGAAAATATCTTCACTTGAAAATCATGGTGAAGTCTCATTTTATTATTAAACAGAGACTAGCATTGTCAGGCTGGGGTGACTGAGAGACTCGTACTTGATATGGATGGAGCTGTCGAGGATTCCATTTTCTCATTTGGGTTTGCATTTATTGCTCTCAAGTCTGTGACTGCAAGAATATAAGGCAGCAGTCCCCAAAATATATAAAATTAGGGACTGGAACTCTGGCAATTTGCACAAGTTCTGTCCATGTCTTGCCTGTAACTCTGAAGCTGAATAGTACATTTATACATGCCAAATGTGTTCAATAATAAATGGTTCGCTTTGGACTGTACTTCCTCCCATTTAGATGAACTTCCAGGAACTGCAATATCAAAAAAAAAAAAAAAAAAAAATCATTACTATTCATTGTACATAGTTACACATCAGTGAAAATCATTACTATTCATTGTACATAGTTACACATCAGTGAAAAAGACATTGAAAAAACAACCTTATACTGTGAGTGTATTTTTATTTGTCTGATTTCTACCCTCTCTAAGCTACTCTGGTAAGAAGTATGCCAGTTTACATATCCATAATGGCTTCTCATTATTCCAATCTCTTTAGTCCACTCTGAGAAAGAATACTAGACATCACTTATAGGCCTGTCATTAAAAAGATTTTTTGCACTTTTAAAAATAAACTTCATACATACATGTGTATTATTTTGACAAAAATATAATGAAAACAATATCTGCAAAATGCCTTAAAGAAATAAAAAACTTAAGAATTTAGCATTTCCTGTGTAGAAAAGAGCATGTAAAATATATTTTAATGCCTTTACTCTGAAAACATCAATTTGTAATGCCTCATTTCAAAGGTTCAAAAATTATTGTTCTGCTAATTAATATGATCTATAACTTACCTTCTGAAGAGCCTCACCCCTCCCTTAAGACAAGTCTTTTCAGGAGATAAGTCTTCAAATTACAAGCACAGATGTTTAGCTCTAAAGTTAGAAATCCATCAACCCCAGGCCTACATTTACTATCAGAAACATACTTAGCTGTATGTGAACAATGGCAGTAGATTTTCCTGAAGTAAGAGACCAGATATTTAAATCTTCCACTGAATATACATCTTCTATTTTCATCAAGGCTTCTTTGATATAGTCTACGTTCAAATGACTTGGTACACCTATTAGATATGAATATATAATTTGTAAGTAAAGTTTACCTTGGAAAAAAATGGTTTTACATTACTGATAAGACATTTTTCAAAGAAAATAAATGGCTTTGCCCAATTCAGTTTAAACAGATGTTTTAAAATATATCAATACCTCAAGATACACCATGCACATATATATTTTTACTAAAAATGTAGGGTATATACAAGAGATTAATACCTACTTAAAAAGTTCATTCTCACTTTAGAATCACCTTTTGATTCTAAAAAAGAATCAAACTAGGATATTTCATTTAATAGACAATCCAGGATAAAGGAAAAAAAAGAAGAAAGGGGGTGGTGCCTGTGGCTCAGTGAGTAGAGCGCTAGCCCCATATACCGAGGGTGGTGGATTCAAACCCAGCACCGGCCAAACTATAACAAAAAATAGCCAGGCATTGTGGTGGGCGCCTGTAGTCCCAGCTACTTGGGAGGCTGAGGCAAAAGAATCGCCTAAGCACAAGAGCTGGAGGTTACTGTGAGCTGTGACGCCACAGCACTCTACCAAGGGTGACAAAGTGAGACTCTGTCTTAAAAAAAAAAAAAAAAAATAAAAATAAGAAAGGGACAAACATTCAATAATGATAAACCTATTAGTGAGAACTTTTATTTTCATGGTTACACGTAATATTAGCAGGACAAGGATGTTGTAAATATAACAAAGTCCCAAGTTAAATGGGAATTAAAGAATAAACAACTAAATATAACCACATTGAGAATCAAAAGAGTTGCATTCTTGTCCTAGCTTTACTATTTATTAGCAGTATGACCTTCCAAGGTAAATTATCCTCCTGAACTTCAATTTTCTTGCTTGTAAATGGAAGTAATTTATCTCATTGTTTGCCTTCCCTACTTTGCTTGGCTCCTGTAAGGGTCAAATGGGTGGCAGATGGGAGAATGCACTGATTCTTATGTTACATATGTACATGTAAGGTAGTGTTACACAGCCTAACAAGTCATAGCAGAAAGCAGAAGATGTAACTTTATCCTAGACTGTCTTCCCTGACTCCCAATTTGCTTTGGAGAAGTAATAAACCCATAATGGGGATACTAGTGAGATCTTACCTTCTAGTATTATAACTACTGTATCCCATATGATGCGAAATGTTGTAAAAGCCACAAGACATGAAAATACATATGTACAGATGGGATCAGCAATCTTGTATTCTGGCTAAAAGATAATAGATCAAAGTTTATGATTAAATGTAGACAGACATAAAGCAGACTATAAAGCAACGCAAGGCATATATTCCCTGTTCTTTGCTTTCTTTAGTGGGATTGGAGAATACCTTTAAAACTTGGATAGTAAAATTGAGAAAAATCATCACTATTTTCTAGAAAGTTAATATCTTTCCTCATGGGACCTATTTCCAGAAGTTTAATTGCTTGCTCTTCTCTGTGCCTTCTCTACATCTTCCACCCAAAATCATAGAATGTAACAGCTTAAAGGAGTTTGTTTTAGAGACAATGTCTTACTATACTGCTCAGACTAGCCTCAAACTCCTAGGCTCAAGGGATTCTTCTGTCCAGCTTTGTTAATAGCTGAGAGAGACTACAGGCAGGCCTTACCACACTCAGCTCTGGAAGGAATTTCAGTAGCCATTTAATCTAAGCCTGTCATAATAAAAAGGAAGGAACTCAAGTTTAGAGTTGAGGGACTTCCTTCAGGTTGAAGCACTAATTGCAGAGCCAAGATTAGAACTCAAATCCCTGGATTTCTAGCCCAGTGCACATTTCACTATCTAGTTCAGTGACTAGATTTAAAACTGAGTTCTCCAGTGAAAACACTATCGAGGCCAACTACACATTAAGTATCTCATGAGGTGGTACCACTGTATTTACTGCTAACAAAAGAACTATACTGATGGCTTACATCAATGTAAAATGAATAAAATTGGCATTGTTGTCCAGCATACTGATAAAAGACAATCAACTTTAGTTTTAACATTGACAGAGCTGGGCAAAAACCCTAAGATTAATATGTGCTCTCTTTACTTGGGAAAAAGAGGCAAAACAGCCGATATAAATTGAAATTAAATATATTTTCAAACGAAAAATTAGCAATCATATTACCTTGAATCGTATGATGTATGCAGCTATTAGTACACCAACACTCTGTACCAAATCCCCCAAAGCATGTACAAATGCAGCTCTCACTGCCAGGCTATCCTGGCTGTGTCCACACCCAGAACCTATGGTAGGAGAATTTGAAGGCAGGGAGTGGGAGTGAGAGTGATGGTGACCAGACTGGTTCAACAGAAACCCCATTCTGTTAAAAATAAAAGAAAACATTATTATTTTTCCTAATGTTATTGATAAAAATATTTGTTACTAGTCAGACATGAATGAGGTAACATGGAATTCATTTGTTTAATAAATATTTGAACACTTATTATTTATCAGTATTGTTCTAGTTGCTGGCATCAAAATTGAGTAAGAAAGATATATCCCTCCTCTCGTGGAGCTTATAGGAGAAGGCAGAGAAGCAAATGTATACATATATAATGTACAACTAGACAATGTGAAATGCTTTCAAGAAACATAAAGCATTCCAAGAGGATGGAGAAGATGGGGATTGTGGTCAGAGGCCTCTCTCAGATTCTGTCTGAGCAGAGACCTGAAGGGTTTCAGGGAATAAGTACTCTAGGTAGAAAAGCTGGGCAAAGGCCGTAAGATAAATATGTACTTTATTTACTTGGGAAAAAGAGGCAAGACAGCCATTATAGCCAGAATAACGTGAGCCAAAGTGCTAGGAGATGGCTGGAGAGGTACACAGGGTCTTATTAAAAGGGCTATGATAAAGACTTTATTCTAAGTACAAAGAGAAGCCACTAGGGCAGCAATTGGTCAGCTATGGCCAGTCGACCTTTTTGGCTAATACTTTTTGTATATCAAGTTTTACTGGAACACACCCACGCTAATTTGTTTATATTTTTAAGTGTGGCTACTTTTGTTTTGTAACAACAGAGTTGAATAGTTTTGAAAGAGATAGGATATCTCTCAAAGCCTCAAATATTTACTATCTAATCTATAATAGAAAAAGTTTTCTGACCCCTGGTCTAATGGTTAAATACACAATTTTAAAATATGGTAACTTATAGGAAAAAATTGGTAGTTTTGTTTTGCTTGTTTTTGAGATGGAGTCTCCCTCTATTGCTCAGGCTAGAGTTTCATGGCCTGAGCTTAACTCACAGCAACCTCAAACTGCTGGGCTTAAGTGATCCTCCTGCCTCAGCCTCCCAAGTAGCTGGGACCATAGATAGTGCCACTATACCCAGCAAAGTTTTCTATTTTTAGCAGAGACAGGATCTTGCTCTTGCTCAGGCTGGTCTCAAACTCCTGAGCTCAAGCAATCCACCTGCCTTTGCCTCCCAGAGTGCTAGGATTACAAGTATGAGCCACTGTGCCCTGCCAAAAAGTTAGTAGTTAAAAAAAAATTTAGTTTACACAAAAGTATTCTAAAAGTTAAACAATAACAACAAAAAACTTTGTTCTACTTAAATTTATGAATGTTAGCCAAATTCCAACATACCTGAGCAGACTAACGAGCAATTTATGATGTCCAAAGTGTTTAATTTAAAAATATGAAAATATCACTGCCCATTACTGAATGCATGTACAATAGTCTCTAAGTTCATAGTACTTGAAAATATTAATGTGGGCTCGGTGCCTGTAGCTCAAGAGGCTAAAGTGCCAGCCACATACACCAGAGCTGGTTGGGTTCAAACCCAGCCCAGGCCTGCCAAACAACAACTACAACCAAAAACAGAGCCCTGGGTGTTGTGGCGGACACCTGTAGTCCCAGCTACTTGGGAGGCTGAGGCAAGAGAATCGCTTAAGCCCAGGAGTTGGAGGTTGCTGTGACCTGTGATGCCACAGCACTCTACCCAGGGCGACAGCTTGAGGCCCTGTCTCAAAAAAAAAAAAAAAAAAAATTAATGTGAAAAAATACAGAGCTTACATTATATTAACTGCAACTCCAACAGCTGCGGTGATAAGCATTATATCTCCATTTATTTCATAGTTCATGTGGATAGTTCTTTGGACAGCTTCATATAAGAGGAATCCCATAAGTATATACACCAACAGCACACTAATCATAGCTGACAAAACCTCTAGAGGGAAAAAGATATAAAATGAATATGTTTACATCAGCATTATTACACATCATACCAACTAAATATTATACAGTCTTTATATTTCCTTCAAGGAGATAAAAGCACTATCACTTTTTTCATGTCATTTTTGTTATTTAAAAAGTGGTTGCTGGCCGGGTATGGTGGCTCATGCCTGTAGTTCCAGGGCTGTGGGAGGCCGAGGCGGGTGGATTGCCTGAGCTCAGAAGTTCGAGACCAGTATAACCAGCAGTGAGCCAGAGTAAGACCCCGTCTCTACTAACATCAAAATCAAAAGCAGCCGAGCATCGCCAGCGGAAGAAGAAAATGAACAACAAAAAAGAGTACTTCAAACAAAGAAGAATGTACAAACAAATTGAAATTAAAAATAAAAAAAATTTTAAAAAGTGGTTGCAGCTTGACTGAGCTGGATCTTCTGCCAATTAATTTCCACCATTCTCCATCCTCATCTTTTCCTTAGGATCAAATTATGTATATTTACAGATCATACACAAGGTAAAAAAATGACAAACTGCGAAAAAAATTAGTAACATATATGACCAGACTAATTTCCTAATATTTGAAAAGGACACTTAAAAATCAGTAACAAATAGCTGGATGTTATGGCAGGCACCTGTAGACCCAGCTACTTGGGAGGCTGAGGCAAGAGACTTGTCTAAGTCCAGGAGCTGGAGGTTGCTGTGAGCTGTAACACCTCGGCACTCTACCGAGGGTGACAAAGTGACACTCTGTCTCTGGAAAAAAAAAAAAAAGCAGTAACAAAAATAAGAGCAGTGACATAGTGAACAACACATAAGAAAAATGGGTAAAGGACACAAACAGCAATTTCCAATAAACAGAAATTGCCAAATAATTAAAATTCAATCATAATTAAAGTAATTTAGATCAGAGTAAGATTTCTTTTTCCTTTACTAAATTGGCAAAAATTAAAAAGCTTGATAATAGCCAGAGATGGCAAGGATGTAACTAGTGGACGTATTTAATGGTATTACCGTTTTAGAGAACCAATTAAATAAAATAAAAGTTTAGAATACACATATTCCTTGATCCAACAATTCTACTTCTAGGACTCTGATGGAAACACTGTGCAAAGATACCTACAGGATTTTCATTGTAGCATTGTCTGTAATATAAACAAACGCATCCTCAGACATTTTATCTTTTTTTTTTTTGCAGTTTTTGGCCAGGGCTGGGTTTGAACCTGTCACCTCCAGCATATGGGGCTGGTGCCCTACTCCTTTGAGCCACAGGTGCTGCCCATCCTGAGACATTTCAAGTGTTTACTAAAGAACAACTTAATAAATTATGATATATACATATGTAGTAGACTACAACACAGCCATTTATTTTTTAAAAAAGAGAAAAATAGGGCAGCACCTGTGGCTCAGTGAGTAGGGTGCTGGCCCCATATACCGAGGGTGGCAGGTTCGAACCTGGCCCCGGCCAAACTGCAACAAAAAAATGGCCGGGTGTTGTGGCCAGCGCCTGTAGTCATAGCTACTCAGGAGGTGAGGCGAGAGAATCGCCTAAGCCCAAAGAGCTGGAGGTTGCTGTGAGCTGTGATGCCACAGCACTCTACCAAGGGGGACAAAGTAAGACTCTGCATCAAAAAAAAAAAAAAAAAAAAAAAAAGAAAGAAAAGAAAAAGAAAAAGAAAAATCAGGTAAATTGATCATCACAAGAAATGGCAAAAAAGACTATACTTTTAGAGATGATTTCCATATTCCATTCTTAGAGAAGTTTCTCTGAACATGTTTTTTAAAAAGACCAAAGTATTACATCTGGGAAGTGGGACTGTAAGATTGAGGGATTTATTTTTCACTTTAGCCTTTCTGGTAATGTTTGAAATGTTATAAACTTTTACAATAAACACATATTACCTGATACATTTTCATTCCAATTTTTTTTTTGAGACAGAGTCTTATTTTGTCGCTGTTGGTAGAGTGCTGTGGTATCACAGCTCACAGCAACCTCAAACTCCTGGGCTTAAGCAATTCTCAGTCACCTGATTAACTGGGACTACAGGTGCCCGCCACAATACCCAGCTATTTTTAGAGACAGGGTCCCACTCTTGCTAAGGCTGGTCTTGAACCTTTGAGCTCAGGCAATCCACCCGCCTCAGCCTTCCAGAGTGCTGGGATTACAGGTGTAAGCCACCATGCCTGGCCTCTCATTCCAATTTTTAAATTACAACACAGAAAAATTAACTAGCAATTATACTCTATTTCCTTAAAAGATTTCATTAATGTAGCCAAAACTCCTATATAATCCTATGCATCAACAGAATAGATGCTGGAATAAAACAAAAAGACCAATTTCTATTTAAAATTATGGTACACATATTCTTTTTTTTTTTTAAATAGACATTTATTTTTTCATGGTACACATATTCTTGACATACTGCTAATCATACTTCAAAAGAGATAATAAGAGCTATAGAAAAGAAAGAAAAAGAAGCCAAATAAAACACATGGAATTTCCAAATTATAACTGCTAATAATAATGTACACGTGTATAATAATATAAAGAATTAAAAAAATTTTAAACTGTAAAATCTCATGTATTAATGTTAACTCCTACCACTAGAACTTTAATCAAATATCAAGGTTGAAACTAACAGTTGGGCTATCATAGTTTTTAAGTGCCTTAATCAAATTTTTAATATAAAAATTATAAGACAATATACATTCATAAAGATTCATAGCCACATAAGTTAATGATAGAGATGCTATTGGTTATGAAAATTTAAAACCAACAATCAAAACTTATTTCAAAACCTCTTAATAATAGGTTTTTCCCAATTTTCCCAGGACATTCCCAGTTTATGCTTATCGTCCTGGCATAATCATTAAGAGTGCCCTGTTTCTCTCTCAAAACCATCCTGGTTTTAGATAATAAATTATACAGTCACCCTAGTAGGTCTGCTAAATAAAATACTATATTTCTAGTTATATTTACATTTCATATGAACAAAAATTTTTTTAGTATTAAGTATGTTCCATGCTGTATTTCAGATACATTGGGCATCTTATGTGTATACTAAATCTGGCAACTCTATACCCCAGTGATAAAACATTTAAAATAACCTTTTTGTGAATTCTCAGATAAAGAAAACTCATATTCAAAATAAAGGCAAATGAAAATACCTCAGAAAGCATGACTAGAGCTCTTGGGCAGAAGAACTCCCACCCTTACAAGACCCACTATGTTTCTGCAGGCTATAGCTGAAAATTTAGTTCTCCACATCACAGTTTTTATACACATGAGCTGCATACAAAGAATCCTGACGACTACTCACTGTTAATAGTAATGGAATTAAGCTGATTCTGAGAAACTTCCCAAAAGGCATATTAGGGCCCTGCTACCAATGATACCCCTTTTCCAGCAATTATTTAATAATAAGGAATGTGCCTTACATCTGGTTCCTTTGATGAAAAGCAAAGACATTTATCTGTTATTTATTCCAATCACTTGTCAAAATGTCTTCTAGACAGAGTACTGATAAATGTAAAGAAAAAAGACAGGCTCGGCACCTGTGGCTCAAGTGGCTAAGGCGCCAGCCACATACACCTGAGCTGGTGGGTTTGAATCCACCCTGGGCCTGCCAAGCAATAATGACGGCAGCAACCAAAAAATAGCCAGGCATTGTGGCGGGTGCCTGCTGTCCCAGCTACTTGAGAGGCTGAGGCAGGAGAATCGCTTGAGCCCAGGAGTTGGAGGTTGCTGTGAGCTGTGATGCCACAGCACTCTACCCAGGGTGACAGCTTGAAGCTCTGTCTCCAAAAAAAAAAAAAAAAGAAAAGAAAAAAGACAAAATTTTAAGTAGATATTTGAGGCTGAGATTTATAATTAGGAAGTATAAAGCATAGACAAAGCTAAAAATCCTAATAGTAACATGATCATTTGTTCTGATAAAACAAAAAGATCTTTCACTGTGAATAAATTAAACTTTGGTGAAATATTATAAACAGGACTAATTTAGGCTTTAAAATTTTTTCTTTCATAATATCTTTAATGTGATGGAATGCAGATGAAGATAGGCACATTTTTTCCCCCACTACATTTAAGAAAGAGGGAAGCTTTCAATCAACAACCAAATTATGACCTGCTCCAATTTCCTCATTCTTACTGTGGGTTGGTCTTCAGTCACATAACTTACAATAAAGTTTTCCAGGACAAAAGAAGTACATAACAGATGGATTTTTCTTTTTCTTTTTGTTTTGAGACAGAGTCTCACTCTGCTGCCCCAGCTGGCGTGCAGTGGCTTAATTATAGCACACAGCAAGTTTGAACTCCTAGGCTCAAGTGATCCTCCTGCCTTAGCCTTCTGAGTAGCTGGGATTATAAGCACTCAACACGATGCCTGACTAATTTTTCTATTTTTTGTAGAGATAGGGTATCACTTTTGCTCAGGCTGGTCTCCTGACCTCAAGTGACCCTCCCATCTTGGTCCCCCAATGTGCTAGGATTACAGACTTCAGATGGATTTTTCATTTTCTTAAAGGAGACCCAGGAACTTTTACAATTAAAAACTGTAGATTTCTGTGAAAATTACTATTCCATTAGAAACTTGACTGGTGATATTTCAATCTAAATGAAAATTTAGCATTAAAAATTCTTGAAAGAAATTTTTGTTGAAATGCTAAAAACCTTATAGTATCTCTAACACTTTGCTAAACTTTACATATAAATAATTAAATCACTCCATCTGACTGAACTGTAAGGAAGTAAGAAGAGTGAATATGTGTTTTTGCCATAAAATCACTTGGGTCTTTTCATTCAGCTGAAATATAAACAAGTGTTTATGGTCAATGATTTAATAAAAACTAAAATATATCCTGCATTTCAATTACAGAGAAAAAAAATTTGAATGGCTAATAAATACAAACAGAAAAAAATTAAATGGGAGAAAACATGGATAATTATCAAGTTGTGGGAGTACTATAAAATATGAAAACTGTTTATTGCACACTTAAAAACATTAATTGCCAAAACTAGAGGTTTTCAAGGTTCATATGAAAAATAACCAGAGTCCTTCGCTGTCATCTTCTGTTATTCTCCATCAAAGCATTTGTTTTTTTCTTCAAAGCATTTATTATAATTTATGATTATATTTGTGTTTGTGTATGTATTTATTGTTTGTCTCCCCAGTATAAACTGTTATTCATTCTTTCAGGAGGTAACTATTGGGCACCCATTCAGGGAATGAATATCAATTACTTCAATTATGTAAACCACAGCAGTCCATGCATATTTATTTTCATGTGTGCTATCTACATAAATGTACTGAGTTGAAACAGAAATACAGGTTGAACGTCATCTTTAATCTGAAATCCAGAATGCTCTTTTAACATCATGTTGTTTTGAGACAGAGTCTCACTCTGCTGCCCCAGCTGGCGTGCAGTGGCTGGGGTGCAGTGGTGCTCAGAAAGTTTGAGCATCATTAACTATTAATTTTGCTAATGCTTTGATGCCAAAAAGGGGTATATTTCACTTAAACTATGTAACACTTATCTTTCTATTGCCTCAAACAACTATATAGAGCAAATATCTAAAGACAAGATTCAGATGTCTATAAAAATGAATAGGGAAGTGGAGTGGAGATATAGTCTCTCTTCTACTTCTTTTTGTTGTCTTCTCTTTTCTATTAATACCTTCTTCCAAGAGGAAGGGGAAGAGAAGGAAAATGAGTGGGCTATACTGGACTTGCCTTGGACTTCTAAACTAGTACATTTTGAACATCTCTAATCTGAAAATCTAAAATGCTCCAAAATCAAACTTTCTGAGCACTAATATGGTGTTAAAAGAGCATTCTGGATTTCAGATTAAAGATGACATTCAACCTGTATTTCTATTTCAACTCAGCCACAAAGAACCCTACTAAACTCAGGCTAAAGATATCATATAGGATTTTCAATGCACTACTGTTGCCAGCAGAGTGCCAGTCTAAACCGCAGAGTTTGTCTTTAGTCCTCTCACCTTACATTCTACATACTCTTGTACTCCTACCCTCTTAATGCTCCCCTGATCCCACACACCCAAGGTGCATCAGGTTGATTTCTGGCTACCCAGCATTGACCACTTCACTCATGTTTTCCTTCTGCCTCAAAACTCTCATTTCTAAGAAATTCTAGAAATCTATTTCTTTCCTGGTTAGATTTCATGGAACGAAATGTTCATGTGGTAAGATTAAATTTCCACTAAGATGTGCATAATTAATAGGTATAACTTTTGTCAAGTGTGAGAATAAGTTGTTAAAATGAATCACTAGAAGAGATTATGGCAGCAGTTCTCAACCTGTGGGTTGTGACACACACAGGAACTGTATTAAAGGGTTGTGGCATTAGGAAGGTTTCGAACCACTGGATTATGTTTTTTTTGGCTGTGTGTTTGGGGAAAGATTTTTTTTTATAGCTGAATACTTGCTGCTCCTTTGGTAGTGGGAAATAAAAAAACAACAAAAAATTAACACTGTAACCATGTAACTACCCCAGGACAACCCACCACCTACCCAGACCTGCTAGAGGTCTTTGCTCAGTAAACTACACATTGCTGGCAAAGGCTCCTACAGTGTCACTTTGCCATTAATCTACGCTGATGATTTGCATTACTGTAGGTGCAAATCTTGCTTTTTATTTCAAATACAAACAACTCTGCTTACTACAGTTCACTTACATGATTACTATCTTTATCTAATCCCTGCAATCTCTTGCCCAGAATATCTGGAAGAAAAGTGACAAAGCCAATTACTTTCCTAAGAAGGAAAGAAGCAGAAAGCAAGCAGAGGGATGGAGACTTTATGGCATTTCCCCGTGGTCTGGAAGACAATGCTGTCACTCCTGAGGACATGTGGGATTTCTCCTACAGTGTGTTTTCATTAAATTCTAAATTTTCTAGCTTCCAGAATAAAATTACATGCCCTCAGTCAAAAAAATCTGGTCAAATATCTCACATATAGCTCCTAACCTGCTTTCGCTCTTCCTACCAAAAGCTGCCATTATAGCTCATTTAAGGCAATAATGAAAGAAAGAAAAGAAAAACTTGAACGAATTTACACAATCTATGAGTTCAAGAGAGAAAAGAAAAGCAATGACAGAAAAGTGAATCCTGGAACAGCAATTCGGGCTTATCTGGTAAATCTTAAAGTACCTTTCTTTACCTTGATTGAATGATTTTTGCAAAAATGAACTTGGTTAGATTGCAAAAAGTTACCAATGACTAATGAGTTAAGAAAGCATGATCTTCTTGTTATTTGGCCCCCATGGGGATTGGTAGATTCCAGAAAATAAAGTTTCTGGTTGCTCCAGAGTTACTATTACAAATAAGTCTAACTCATTTTATAACCAATACTATGCCACACCATACCTTAAACTCTGTATTGACTTGTTACTAATATTGAAATACACTAATTAAAAGCATATTAAGACAAATAAAGACAAACTTCACTTACTATAACACAGTTTTATAATATTGCACCAATGTGCATATAATGTATACCCCAATATGTACACAGAAATAAAGTCTTATAGCATTAGGCAATCTCATAGCATTAAGCAGACAATTTACATAACTGGGTATAGGATACCAAGCTTGTGGGATTACAAGTCCTAGTAAGTGGCTCGGCTCCCATAGCTCAGTGACTAGGGCCCTGGCCACATACACTGAGGCTGGCAGGTTCAAGCCCAGCCTGGGCCTGCTAAACAACAATGATAACTGCAATCAAAAAATAGCCAGGCATTATAGCAGGTGCCTGTAGTCCCAGCTACTTGGGAGGCGGAGGCAAGAGAATCCCTTAAGCCAAAGAGTTTGAGATTGCTGTGAGCTGTGACACCATGGCGCTCTACCATGGGCGACATAGACTCTGTCCCCAAAACAAACAAACAAAAAACCCAAGTCCCAGTAAGCCATATCACAGTATTGTATATGCAGTTCAATAATATACTCCATTATAATAATTAAACCCCTATCAACAGAGGCACAATAGCAATGCAGTACAGTGTATACATAGTACGACCCATTAGAAATCCAGTTACAGTCAGATAAATATACCTATACTGTATAAGCAAAAAAATGTCACACAAAAAAGCACAGGGTAGTATAGTAGAAAGAAAGTCCATACCCAATTGTGACTAGCTAGGAAGGCAGAAGAGGAGGTCCTAAATATAAACATTTTGGGGGCACTGAGAAGACATGGGAGCCATGGGAGTAATGCCTGAAGCTTGGGCTTACAGACAGCATGGTGCACCAAGTGTAAACTCTGATTTTTTTTTTTTTGGTGCAGGGGGCAGGTTGTGTGCCATTTGCTTACTGTATCTTTAAAAACTATTATTTAATCAACAGACTGAATCATCTTTTCTCTTATTACCTAGCTGAGATGTTGTATTGGAACAATTAAGAATTTGATTGGGGGAAGAAGAGAAGGCTGTTTTGGAGCATGGAGCGTTTTGAGAGATACCTAGGTAAGAGGATATACTGGATATACATGCAGAAGAGGGTAGGAAAAGTAGAAGACTGGAAGTAACTTTGACTGCAAAGTTATTATTCTGTGCCTGTACAATGTTAGGTACTTTATATACCTTATACCATTTTATCTTATTTATTTTTCACAATTCTGTAATAGAGGTATTATTATCCCTAGTTACAGAAGAAGAAATCCCTACTTAGAGAGATTAATTCACTCTCCAAAAGGTCATATAGAACTGACTTAAACCAAAACAAAAGGTCATATAGATCTGACTTGAACCAAAGATGATTTGACCACAAAGTCCTAAAAGTTGTCAGTATCAAAGCAAACAAACAGGACCAGCTTCTCACTAAGTAGCTCCCTTCTAATTTCTTCCTACACTCAACATGACCTACCAGTCATTCTGTACCACCCAGCTACACAGAGAACCAAATAAATTTTTATAGTCTGTACTGTGAATATGACCACAGTTTTATATTTAATTAACATTATAGTTAAACGTATTCAAGTTCCAAATATTTTAGCCAAAATTTCAAAAATACCTTTATTTCCAGTTTAGAAATTGGTTTCATGCACTCCCAACACAAATGATTTAAAGATCATGCACTATTCTAAATTATCTGTTCCACAACTTTCATGTCCTTATTTACACAGCCTGAATATGCAACAATTCCATGAATAATCTGTTATATAGCACTAATTGGTAACAGACACAGTAGTTAATATTATCTGTTCCTGCCCTTATTTAACTCATAGTCTAGAAGGAGATACAATTTCATAAAACTATGAAAGATGTTATGAATGGTATTGAGCACATATAAATTGTTATGAGAACATAAAAAGGAGATAAATTTAAAGAGTCATACCACTAATAGCTGACCATAATTCACAGAAAAAAAACCGTCCTTTATACAAATCTAAACTCATAAATAGAGATAATTTCATTACATGAACAATTCTTCATTGCATATTAAATGTATTTATCTCAGCTTCTATACACCTTCACATATGTAACAAGCTTTTATTCAATGCTAGGTGAAAGTTCAAATTGTATATATATATCAGTTGTAATTTGACATGAAGCACTGTATAAGTATTAAAAACTCCTTATTGAGGGCGGCGGCTCTGGCTCCATGGGCAGGGCACCAGCCCCATATACTGAGGGTGGCAGGTTCAAATCCAGCCCTGGCCAAACTGCAACAACAACAACAACAAAAAAAAATAGCTGAGCATTGCGGCAGGTGCCTGTAGTTCCAGTTACTTGGGAGGCTGAGGCAAGAGAATTGCTTAAGCCCAAGAGTTGGAGGTTGTACAGAGGGCGATAAAGTGAGACTCTGTCTCTAAAAAGAAAAGAATACCAGAAGTTGAATTTCTATTTCCTCATTTAGTATTTTATTCAACAAAAGCTAATTTTTAGGTTATAGAAAAAAGCAAAAACTATTCCTTCTTCATTCCAAACCTTGTGGAGGAGCTGCAAGTCCACCATAGCCAGTACTTGATCCTATAATTTTTCTGATTCTCTAGAAAAATTCCAGACTCAGTTTAACTGTGCACAAGGAACTGATGGGGAAGAGGAGAAAAGTAAAAAGAGAATAGCAGGTAACAGCATGACTTTTACCATCAAGTAGAACAGCCTCTTTAATTTCTTTTATTTCTAACTTTTGAAGAAACATAATTATTCTCAGTTGGGAAGATAATTCATTTTCACTGGTACTTCAAAACTATTCATAGACACAAATCAGTATCAAAAGTATTTTGGAACTTAAAAGAAACAAAAAATAAGAATAAAGGGTGACAAGAACTCCTCTTGTGTTCTTCCACTGGGCTCCCAACATTTCTCTCCTCTTAAGAATATAAACTCCATTTTATCTCTAGCATCTAAAAGCAGTAAAAATGTGATTTGTTACCACATTATGACAAAATTTAACTAAAAATTTTAAAGAGTTTATAGTGGCATTTCTGTATATATAAATAAAGTCACATATAAACGTTGAATGTATTTTAAATTCTTTCCAGAGAAGAATAAACAAGGCAATGAAAGCTGCTTTTAAGTGATAGGGACTTTTCTAAGTACTTTACAAATATTAATTAATTTAATATTGTTAACAACTCCATGAAGTAGGCACTATTATTAGTGTCCTTTTGCAAGTAATAAATAGAAATACAAAGAAGTCAGGTAACTTGCCCAAGGTCAACTGGTAGGAAGAGAGGGAGCAGGACTTGGAGCCAAGCCATGGTTTCAGGGTCTGTGTTCTTAACCACTTCTCTTTACTGCTTCTCTCATGGGTCCTTATAAACACCAATCAAAAGTCTATAATCAATAGTCCAAAGGTAAATACTAAACAATCAAATGCTTACAGAGAATGTAATGTTTTAAAATGGAAAATGCATCCACAGAACACAGAACTAAAATAGCAATTACAACCAAGCCATGACTTGATATTATTGTCAAATAAAGGGTTAAAATTTGGTTCCTATTCCTAAAAAAAAAGTCCAAGAATCTTAATCTTACTTTCTGCTTCCTCATGCAGAATCTCAAGGTAATACCCTGTGCTCAACTCTTCTTCAAAAGAAACATTATTTCTATCTCTATAGTTAAGTGGTCATTCTCTTTCTTTAAGCTCTAAAATTTCAAATGAAAAATGTCTGCATTGTATTATAAAGTGATCTCTAGGAGGCAGAACTCTGTAAAATTACTGCCTCCAGGTCTAGAGTTGGACACACTGTATGCTGCCTTTTGAATAAGAAAGGATGGCAAGAACAGGATATAAGTACTTACATAAAGACTGAAAATTAAGTTCAAAATTTCATCCTAGAAAAAGTGCTACATACCTCATTGCTGAATTTCACTATGGTCACCCTTCAAGTACTCCCCTTGGGAAGCTATGGATGGATGCCAGTGGCTAGTACACCCTTCAAAGCAATTTTGGAATTCTTCCCAGAATGGCCATCAGAACGGTTGTATGAGGTTTGACAAGTAAGTTTTTAAACTTATTACTGTGTGCTTATGTTGGCAGCACTGTACAAACAACTCAGTAAGGTTTCATAATCTTGGTATATTGGTGTCTCATAGCTGTATTCATGTCAACATGTGGTGGTGTCTTGCTAAGTGGCGTTCATTATTGTTGTGTGTTTTTATGTGCTATATGACACCAGCTCTGATGGCCATTCCAGAAAAAAAGAGTTTCAAAATTGCTTTCAAGGGCCTATTAAACTCTGGCATCTGTGCATAGCTTCCCAAGGGGAGTACTCAAAGGTGACTGCAGTGATATTCAGCAATGAGGTATGTAGTATTTTTTCCAGGACGAGTTTGTGAACTTAATTGTTAGACCTTGTATATATTTGCTAATATTTTCCAAAGGAAATGTTTTAAGAATTGACAAGAAACTAATTAAATGAGTTATTAATTTAATGAGTATTAAACTAATACAGAGAAGGAAGGGGGGAGGTAGTGGAAAGAACAAAATGCAAGACTTCTCTGAGTAAACTTTTACATTTAAAAAACTTTTACAACATGTTTTACTCATTTACAAAATAAATCAAGGCCTAGCACAATGGCTCACACCAGTAACCTCAGAAGCTGAGGAGGCCAAGGACTGACAAAGGCCAGGAATTTGAGAACAACCTGAGCAATACAACAAGAACCTTTCTCTACTAATTATTTTTTTTTTTTTTTTTTTTTTTTTTTTTTTTTTTTTTGAGTTTTATTTATTTATTTTTTATTGTGGAGAAGGGGCAGGGAAAGAAGGCGGGGGAAGAGGTGAGTGACAGGGTCGGGCCAGTGGCATGGTACCACATTGGCTGTA
>CAUYPK010052385.1:0-48233 GCA_963574355.1 Loris lydekkerianus | reverse complement strand
GGTGCATCTTACGAGAGTACATGTGAAACTTACTTAATGCACAATACAAATGTCTACATACAATAACTAAGAAAATGCCATGAAGGCTACATTGAACAGTTTGATGAGAATATTTCAGATTGTATATGAAACCAGCACATTTTACCCCTTGATGGCACTAATGTACACAGCAATGTTTTAACAAATAAAATAATAAAAAATAAAAAAATTAAAAATTAAAAAAAAATAAAAACCTGAATACAGGAAAAAAAAAAAAAAAAACAAAACATAGCACCATTTACATTAACACCCCCAAAAGTGAAATACTTAAGGATAAACCTAACAAAATGTGTACAAGTTCTATATTAGAAAAACTACAAAATTGATGAAAGAAATCAAAGAACTAAATGGAAATACTTCATGTTCCTAGATAGGAAGACTTAATATTACTAAGATGTCAGTTCTTCCAAAGATGATCTAGAGATTCAACACAATCCTAACCAAAATGACAAGTTATTTTAAAGATATTGACAAACCGATTCTAAAGTTTATATGGAGAGTCAAAGGCCAAGAGAAGTTAACAGAATATTGAAGGAGAACAAAGCTGGAGAACTGACAGTATCTAAGATTTACTATACAGCTACAGTAAGCAGAGAAGTGTAGTATAGAGAAAAGGACAAATAACTCAGTGGAACAGAAGCGCCAGAGAAAGACCCATGAGAATACAGTCAGCTGATCCTTGACAAAGGAGCAAAACCACTGCAATAGAGAAAAGACAGTCCTCTCAACAAGTAGTAGTGGAACAACTGGAAGTCCACATGCCAAATAACAAATTTAAACACAGACCTTACAAATGTATTTCAAAGGGATCATAGATCTAAAGTGTAGAGAAGGTATCATAGGAGAAAATCTAGATGACCTTGGGTACAGAGATGAGTTTTTAAATATAACACCAAAGTCATGATTCCTGAAAGAAATTATAAGGACTTCATTAAAATTAAAAACTTCAGCTCTGCAAAAGACACTGTCAAGAGAATAAAAAAGAGAAGCCATACACTGGGAGGAAATATTTGCAAAAGATGCATCTGATAAAGGATTAATATTCATAATATATAAATAACTTTTAAAATTCAACAATAGCTGGGTGAAGTGGTACATTCTTGTAGTCCCAGCTACTTGGGAGGCTGAGAATGGAGGATCGCTTGAGGCTACGAGTTCGAGGCCATAGTACACAATAATAGGCCACTACACTCCAGCCTAGGCAACATAGCAAGATCCTCTCTCAACAAAACAAAACAAAGTGAAACAAAAAGCTCAAGAAAACAATCCAGTTAAAAAGTGGGCCAAAGACCCGAACAGACACCTCATCAAAGAAATATAGATGGCAGATACGTAGATGAAGAGGTGCTCTACCTCATATGTTATCTGGGAGATGCAAATTAAAACAGAAATGAAATAAATACCATCATACATACTGACAGCACCAAATGCTGGTGAGGAAGTACAACAGGAACTCTCTCACACTGTTGGTGGGAATGCAAAATGGTACAACCACTTGGAAGACAGGTAGTTTCTTATAAAACTAAAAATATTCTTAATCATACTACACAGCAATCTCAATCCTTGATATTTACCTAACGAATTTGAAAATTTATACCCACACAAAAACCTGCATGTGGATGTTTACAGCAGCTTTATTTATAATTGCCCAAACTTCGAAGCAACCAAGATGTCCTCCAGTAAGTGAGTGGACAAAGTGTGGTATATCCAGACAATGGAACAATATTTAGCAGTGAAAAGCGCTTATAGCATAGTGGTTACGGCACCACCCACATACAACAAGGCTGGCAGTTTCAAACCCAGCCAGGGCCAATTGCAACAAAAAAATAGCCACCTACAGGAGGCTGAGGAAAGAGAATTGCTCAAGCCCAGGAGTTTAAGGTTGCTGTGAGCTATGATGCCACCAAGGGCAACATAGTGAGACTCTGTCTAAAAAAAAAAAATGAGCCATCAAGCCATAAAAACACATGGAAGAACCTTCTATGCACATTGCACTAAGTGAAAGAAACCGGTTTAAAAAGGCTACCTACTGTATGTTTGCAATGATATCATATTCTGGAAAAAGCAAAACTATGGAGACAGGAAAAAAGTTACTGGGGTTATGAAGTGGGAAAAATGAGTAAGCACAGCACAGAGGTTTTATAGGGCAGGGGAAATGTATATTACAAAGGTTGGCATGTGTTATACATTTGTCAAACCATAGAACATACAACATACATAAAGAATGGCCCTACTGTAGAGTGTGGACTGAGGATGACTGTGATTATCAAGTAGGTTCACGGATTGTAAGAAATACACCACCCTTGGGGGAGGGGGATGCTCATACTGGGGAAGTCTGAGCAACTGTGGGGGCAGGAGGTCCATGGGAAATCTCTGAACCTTCTACTTTGCCATGAATTTAAAACTTCTGTAAAAAATGAAGTCCATTCAAAAGAAACAAACAAACAAAAAAAAAAACCATGAAAGACACTAGAAAAAGGTTTATATTAATTTTTATTTAAGTATACATATCATATAAAAATTTTATCTCATAGTTTTTAAAGACATATAATTGCTTACATACGTTCAATCTAGTCTATCAATTATCATGAATCCTTTTGGTCCCTGCACCTGCTTTTGTGTCTTCCACCAAGGCTTGATGCAAAACAAAATGTAACTGCCTCCCAGAAGGGAGGGGGCAAGAAATTAAGGTTATTGGGCAGATCCAGTCTGTTACTTTTGATGATGCTGAGAGATGTTCCGCACCATGACCATGTTATTCAAATACAAAAAACTACGTGAGCAATCTTCGTGAGGTTTTACATGTAAAGTGTATGTCATATCCCTACAGATTTAATTACTAAGAAGCTATGGCTAAGGTACTTAACTACTACTGAATCTTCTGAGACACCATCAATATCCAGCCTCCAATCTCCACTCTTTAAAATACCTCTCCATTGTGCTCCTAGATTTGAAGGTGCCAACATTCACGGTAGGAATGATTTTCTGGGGCTTCAGCCACTGGACAAAACGCTTCATTTCAAGGTAGCTGCTGTGTTCACTATAAGGAATTCCTGTTAACACCAAAGAAAAGACGTTGTCTACTAAAAATCAATCTAATAAAAAAAATTCACAAACACAAAATAAAAGAAAAAAGCAATCCAGAGTATTTCTGTTAAAAACAAACTCCTTGACACCTTAGTTCTGCTAAGAAAAGACTGAAACAGTAAAATGAAATAAAACATGAAACATTAAAAAATCTATTATTTTCAATGTATTCACTCAGAATTTTCCTCTTCTAATGATTCTTCCCTTCACACACTGCTTAGCTACAGATTTCAGGAAAATCTGGAAGAAATACTGAGTAAGAAGTAAAGAATAGCAAGAGACTCTTGATTTCCATGGCAAGCAAGTCTATTCCAGTCCCCGAGCTTTCCACACATAAAAAAGAAAAAGAAAAAAAGGACAAAAAAATCCTAAAAATGCCTTTGTCTTCTTTATTGAAGATCAAGTATCGCAGAGAAGAGGAGGAAGAGGGTCCTGTTTTGAGAAAGCTAGGCGCTTTAGAAGCCACGGTTACGTCACCCGCCTGGTGACATACCAGCATGTTTCCACCAGCCAGCACTGTGATAAGCCCAGTCTGAAGGCACTGGCTTACCCTCCGAGGGACACACACAGTAAAGTCAAGTCTGTGTCTCTGTCTCCAGCTGTCATCACAGCTAGTCCATCAACTTCCTGCTCCCCATCTCAGCACGTCACCGTGTCTTTCCGTACACAACCACCGTGCCACCACAGTGCTGCTCCTTTCAGTAACTCTACAATTCTAAGGATCATTGATCACCCAAGTGAAATGATCTACACTAGTTAACCCCTATCGACTAGTCAAGTATCTTTGTATCTGTTTACAATGAAATAGACAGGTTTAGAGGTGAAGAGAGATTTCAAAACTCTTGACTTGGTAAGTTCTCTGGAGCCTGTTTTTCTTGGATCTCAATTTTAAATATGTAAAGCAGTTATAAACATTAAAAGTGAGAAAGTTTAATCATTATACCATATATTGAAATGTTTCCTTTGGTCTCGGGAATAATATCTGCTATATTAGTTAACTTGTTAGAGTGTGTCCATCCTGTAGGTCGAAAAGCCAAAATCTGATCATACTTCCCACCACACTTCTTCAAATGACTCTGTAAACCCTGTAGAATAAAATAGCATATTGATTTCATGGGCAACAGAGATGGGTTATGTGGAGTAAACAGAACAATGAAAGCTGTTAACACTGGCACAGTCATGGGGAGTTTTTGCTTGTCAAGCATTAGCTTGCAACAACCTAGTTGTTGCTTCTAAGAAATAAAGCAACTAAAAGAAACACCTAAAACCTTTTCTTCTTTACTTACCTAAAGTTAAATAAGTATAGTCCAAAAATAACATGACAAGGCAACTTAAACATAAGCAATTATATACAAATTATAAATCAGATAGCTACAAAAAAACCCCAACCAAACCAAACTACTGTCCAAATCCCACTACACAGAGATCCTATATTAACAACGCAAACATCTCCATACATGTCTACCAACAGGGAATTGACTGATGCAGGCGTCCTCAAACTTTTTAAACAGGGGGCCAGTTCACTATTCCTCAGACCGTTGGAGGGCTGGACTATAGTTTAAAAAAAAAACAAACTATGAACAAATTCCTATGCACACAGCACATATCTTATTTTGAAGTAAAAAAACAAAACGGGAACAAGTATAATCACACCGCCTCATGTGGCCCTCGGGTCGCAGTATGGGAAGAGATAATTTTATAAAAGGGGATTATACATAAGACAGATATACAGGAGCCTTCTTCTCAGGTGTTTATTCCTTTCCACCCTTTAAACATGAACTTGATTAACTTAAAGACTCTTCATGCCATTCTTTGTTGAGAGTAATAAGTTTCCCTTATAAGTCTTGAGTAGAAAGAACTTCCCCAAACTAAAGTCATAATAAAGGATGAAATTTAATAAAACTTTTTTATAACATCAATGACCAAAGTTCAACCTTTGAAAGATAAGAGAAATCTAGTTAAAGATAATGGCACAAAAAAAAAAAAAATACCACTTTTGGTCTTGATACTAAAACCCAGCGTCTCAAAGGCTTAGAATGAATAACAAAATTAATTTCATTGATGAACTGGTAACAATTCTTTGATTTTTTTGTGTCAAACAATAACCTTTTATTAATTTGAAGTTAATACAAGAATACCTACTATAAAACAATCTTTATTTCTTACCAACTACCATGCCCACTGAAAAAAATTTAAGTTATGGATACATAACTAAGTTTCCATTACAATAACCTGGGCTCTACTTTTCAAGTTTTTGTCTTGCTAAGTCTAAGACCTAATATTATTTGTTTCATTGCTATTCCTTCTGCCTTTATCCTCTCAAAAAAGAAAATAACAGGAAACTGAGGCTTATAGTACTTATACACGCTACGCCATACAAGCTGGGACAATACTGAGGCAGGTATTCCCTGGTATTGCCTTCAGCAGCCCCTCCTCTTATTTTCAATATATATCATCTTTAAAGGTATGTCGTCAAATCTATCCATTCCTACTTATCTTTATGAAAATGCCCCAGAGAATTAAGCAGCTAACATTTTTACTTTTTTTGACACAAATTAGTTACCATGAAAACATTATTAACCTGTGCCACCAACAACAACTTATGATACTATCATATAAGCTGAACCTATGAAAAGACTGCCAACAGCCATTAGTCATCCACTAACCACAATTAGAAAACTACTCTCATGAGGAAATTTCCGAAGAATAATTTAATCAGCATGGAATTCCCTAATCTCTGACTTGTCTCTGTTTATTGGTTACCAGTTTGGGAGAAAAATGCTTTCGATAAGGTCGCTAAAATTATTTTTTCAATATGAAAATAATCACTTAGGATGTCACTGTTACCACAGTTCAGTCTATTTAGTCAATCAGGTTTAAGTCAGGGGTGGCATTGAACCAGATAATAGCATGAATGGTATTATTTATAGCATTTCGAAGGCTTTTAAGCACGCCTCGGATACTGTGCAAACTGCATTAGGTTTACGTGGAGTGAAAGCTAAAGCAGGTTGGCATCCCACCTGAAATCTCAAGTGGGTTATGACCCCGAGTTTCAGCTCCCCTGTTGCATTGCACACCTGCGATGGAGAAGGGGGCTGGAATGTCCAGCGGGGTAGATAAGAAAGTAGTCTGGGAAATGTCTAGTTAGAGATCAGCAGCTTAGAGACAAGGATAAATAAAACTAGAAAGTAATTGAGAGTTGTTCCCGCAGGTACCCTGCAGCCACAGGCACCTTGACGTGAAGGCTATAACTTTCCCTCTTTAAATTTCCGCCACAGTATTCTTTAATTCGTAGCTCAGTACTCCTCTGTCCTTCAGCCTGGCAACTTTCTTCCCTAAACAAAGAACTGCCTGCTTAATTGAAGCATGAAGCTGTTACCTTTTCACTTTTTGCCTTGTAAAAACACGTCCCCAATTTTCTAAATAAATAGCATTGGATATTGGGCTTGAGAGGGTGCCTGTTAGCAAAGTATCATCTCTCATGGGTCAGAACACTGTGTCACCGCCTATCTTTCCCTTTGTCTGCCAGTCGGGTAAAGTTCCTGCCAGGAAGAACCCCCAGTCCACCACATTGCAGTTTGCTTCCCGGGTTGCTACAGTTTACCTTTCACAAAAATGTCATTATCTCTCATGCAACAAAACTATTTTTGGCTTTGGCTGGGCATGGTGGCTCACACCTGTAATCCTAGTACTTTGGGAGGCCAAGGCAGGTGGATTGCCTGAGCTCAGTAGTTTGTGATCAGCCTGAGAAAGAGTGAGACCGTGTCCACTGAAAGTAGGAAAAAACTAGCTAGGTGTTGTGGCAGGGCCTGTGGTCCTAGCTCCTGAGGATGCTGAGTCAAAAGAATTGCTTGAGCCCAAGAGTTTGAGGTTGCTGTGAGCTGTGACCTCAGAGCACTCTACCCAGGATGATAGAGTGAGATTCTGTCTCAAAATAAATAAATAAAAAATAACCCCCCCAAAACAAATCCCCCCAAACCTGGCTACTAAATGCTAACTAAAATACAGCATTACAGTAACTATCAGTTTCTGCTCCATCTGTGTTTCGAAGATAAGAAGCTTCAAAGTACGTGATCAACACCTGGTCAGCTTCGTGGACTAAGAGGAGGCACTACTGAAGGCGATACCAAGAAATATCTGCTTCAGTATTATCCCAAGTGCTAGCTCAGAGCGAAGGGCCAGAGGGTGCAAACTTCACCTTCCAGAAGCTTACAGCTCAGTGGGCACAAGGTCAACAAACCCCACCTTCTAGATCTTTTCTAATGGAAACCATCTGCCCTTTCTTAGCTTTTTTCCAACTCCTGTCATCTATTATAACATTAGCACCTAGGTTAGCATACAGGTTGACCTTTTCACAAAGGATCCAGAAGTGGAAATATATAGACTTACTGGCAATTAAAAATATAGACTTAAAGACTCCAGATGACTCCTTCTCGGAAAAAAATAAAAAGTCATATAGAACATTTCTGAATCATTAAAGCCAATTTGCATTCCTGTACAAAAAACTGTACTTGGAGTTTGTAGTTGTCTGAGGATTTGAATTTAAATCTGGTTTAAGTTTGGATTTGTGAATAAAGGATGTCTGAAAGAAGGCCGTGCCACGTGTACCAGAATACACAGTCTGTAACTGGTAGGTTGTGAGGGAATTGTCAGGGAGGAAGAGGTAGCCCTCCTCCTGCTGAAAGCTAGTGAAGCTCTGTTTCAGATCCCATTTAGAAATTTTCCTCTTATCTCACATACCTTCAATTCCTCCCTGCCCCTCACAACCTAAAATTCCTCATATCTGACGGCTAACAAACAAGCAAACCCCTTTGGATATCCAGCCCTCTTCACAGCCATGCTCCATGCTTCCTATCTCCAGTTCCCCACCTCCCATTCATTGTTTTTTATTTCATGAACATTATGGCAAAATACACTGTCTTCTGCATTATGTACCAAATTGTTTTAAATATACAGGTTTGATATATTCTAGCAGGTGTCAAAATGTTAGTGTATGAACTATATCTTAGTATAGGAAGAAATCTGGGGCAGGGCCTGTGGCTCAAAGGAGTAGGGGTAGGTTCAAACCCGGCCCTAGCCAAAAAAAAAAAAATATATATATATATCTCTGAAAAATTATCCCCCAGATCACAGTGAGGTCACGTCACATATGTCTAAATTTATATCATGGAACGATATAATTAGCTAGAAATTCCTTTTAGGATATCCTTCCACTATTTCATTTAATCCTCACATCAAGTAATTTTTCAACATATCTATGTTATAGAGGCTTCATATTAATGCAGAACAGAACAGACCTGAAGACAAAAGTAAGAACTCCTTAGAATTCTCTACTCATTTCCCTCACTCATTTAGAAAGACCTGGAAAATGATCTTAAAAATGGAAGGTTTGAATGGAGCCAACAGCTGTGCATTTTCTATTTTTGTTTCTTCCTATACGTTAGTTCTCTAGTTCCTAAACTCCTGGTGGGCATATGAATTACTCTACAGAGTTACACATACAGAAAAATTAAAAACATCTTAAATTCCCCTTTAAATATTTTTCTAGGGCAAATTTTACTGTAAGTGACTGCAGCATAATCAAATTCCTCTAATTTAAATGCAAGTAAAAATGGGATTTCAGTCTACAGTCATCATATAACCTTTCCCAGTTCATCCTAAAAGACGTATCTCTTGAGTGCTTACCTTAAAATTAATTTGCATCATTGGGAGAAGGTGAACCAATGAACTGCACATGTCTGTAGTGATGAGTGAATTAATTTCTGGTATATTGAGGCAATGTAATGTTTTATATTTTTCTTGGGACATGGCCACTTTTGAACACAAAACATCAGCAATGGCTATAGGCAAAGAAAAAGGTTAAAAATAGTAAAATTACAGCTTGTGAAGGAAATAAAGGAATAACTTGGTCAATTTTTAAATAAGAATTTACCAAATAAAAGGAAATTCAAAACATTCACACTTTTACCATTTTGGTAAAAAGGCTGAGTGATTTTGTTGGTTAGCTACGTGGAATAAATTGTGAGAAAGCCAACAAATTTATTTTTAAAGACCTATCATTTATTATTTAAAACTACAAAAGCACATAGAATGGAGTAGAGGAAAGGAAGAAATTAAATGTGGAGAAGTTAAAAGCCTGGCTGTATCACTTCACATATTAATGTTTGACATAATGTGACCGTACTGAAGAAGAAATGGGAAGTACTTTGCAAAATAATATAATACTATCTAGACAAACTACAGTTCTACATCAAGAAAACATTTAGGAACAAAAATTAAAACTGTCCCCTAAAATAATTAACCGATAATTACCCTCAAAAAATACAGTAATACAACTATGCATTAGCCAGGTTTCAAAATTTATTCAAATAATAATGTCGTATGGACATTTGCTCTATAAAGGTCTTTTAGCTTTAATGGCTGAGATAAACACATACTATCAAATGTTTCCATAAAGGTAAGCTTTTCAAAGTTTAAATATACCAAACTATCAAATTTTCCTTCAACACCAAAGGTAATATTGAATCATTTCAGGAAGTAATTATCAAATGCAAGCCTAGAGATGGAAAGGGCTCTACGCAAGACAAATCCGATCTTTATAATATATTAATGTAAATTAGATACAGCTACCACCTACCGAGGAAGACTTTCTCTTTCCCAATAGAGTAAGTGCCACACACAACAAGAGCACGTGGGTTTAGAGTTACAGCCTCAAAGGCAGTGTTGATGGCAAACTGGATAACTTCTTGCTGAGACGGAAAGGTGTATTCTGGGCTACAGTATCTGTAATAAGGAAACATGGTACTTATTAAAAGAACAATTAAGAAAGCCACAGCCTTAAGTTGGATGTTGTTTTAGGAAATAAGCTTTAGCAAATGATAATGTAATGACAGTGTAGTATATCGACACCATGACAGTTATTTTACTGCCTGTAGTTAAAATTATTTGTTATCTCTTTTGTCATCCTTAAATAAAGAAAGTGACTTTCTGAAGATTTTTTTATCCAAGAGTATTTCTAGCCAGCCAGCTATTTTAGTTATAAATTATAAACCTCAATCTCTTTTTCTTTAATCCCAATCACTATCAAAGCAAATTCTATTGATAAGAATTATATTTGGGCCAGGCATTATGGCTCATGCCTGTAATCTTAGCGTTCTGGGACACTGAGATGGGTGGATTGCTTGAGCTGAGGAGTTTGAGACCACCTTGAGCAAAAGTGAGATCCCATCTCTAGTAAAAACATAAAAACTAGCAGGGTGTTGTGCCAGGCTACTCAAGAGGCTGAGACAAGAGGATTTCTTGAACCCAAGAGTTTGAGGTTGCTGTGAACTATAATAATGCCATAGCACTCTACCCTAAAAGACAGAGTAAGACTCTGTCAAAAAAAAATTATATTTGGACTAAAGAATTCTGATTTAATAAAAAACTATTAAAATAATGAAAATACACATTAATGAAATAATTTAAAATCAGTCAATATTTCCATAGTTGATAATACCTCTTCTTAGAGACACAGAAATACATATCTTGTGTATGTGTGTGGGGATATCCACACATACTAATCTAGGTGAGATTACCTAAATACAGTAACACTCAGTGAAAGTAGGCTACTTTGAATACAAGTTTGAGATAAAAAGTGAGCACTTTTTCACTGAAAATGTAATAAACCACAAATATCAAAGAAACATATTTTTGACAACTTTCAAAATTGTTTCTTCTGGTCAATCACTAGTAAAAAGGAAAACACACTTAGCCTTTTCTATTAAAAACTCACAAAGAAATTCAGAATTGTACATAGAACAGAACTAAGTAATATATTTTTAAACTTAATATTGTTTTTAATAAATCTAGCACTTAAAGCACATATATAAGAATAAAAAAATTAATCATAGTGTGGGAAAACTGGTCGTGGAAAGATTACTTTTTACTAAACTATTCCACCCATATTTCTTGAAGCAGGTTGAAACGGTCAAGATATTTCATTTCTAACAAATTAGTGAGGCATTTTAATATATAATACATATCACATAGTATGCCAACATATATATAATTTTTATCTGTCAATTATGCCTTAATAAAGGTGGGAATAAATATATAGAAAATTAAAATATAATGGTTTATGTCATTATATTTACAGCACTTCAGAATTCAACACTATCACTTATAAATTACCTTTTTGAGAAAAGAATAAAAGTAACTTTGAATATTCAGAAACCGAAACATATTTTGCCTCTTTTTTCTCTTTACAGTTAATGCTTATTAGCTATACAGATATTTTTATAGGGCAACCTAAAAAGGTATTTCCCTAAAGCTTAGTCCCAAATTTTTCTTGTTTCAGTAACTGGATTTTCATATAAACAAATTTTCAAAAATAAATTACAAAAAAAACAAAAAAAAATGAGCTATAGTCAGTTAAGGCACATAATCCCAAATTTGCCCTTAAGCAAATATGTATTTTTAAAACAGCATCCCTCCGATAAATAGTCTTAAAACAATAAATGGCAACAAGTCATCATTTTAATTACCTAAGCAAATGCTGAAGTTGTTCACAATACACAGAGCAAATACTGTTAGTGGGAAAGGAAGCAAACAAAGAAAGCCTCTCTTACGTTGTATCTAAGTACAGCGTGTGGACTTTCTGGCCTGCAAGAAGAGAACGTTCCATGCTGGGATCTGCTCTGAAGTCTCCGGTGTGTAATATGACAGCACCATTGGGAAGATAAAAAAGGATCATGACAGCACCTGGACAGCTGAACACAAAATTTCAAAGGAATATTCTTAACACTGAAAAAGCACCTAAAGGAAGTTTTATCAACAAGTAAACACACTTTATAAGTTGACCACAATGACACAGCATCATACTACAGAGGAAATTCACATCGTAAAAAGAATTGGTGACCAGCCTGAACAAGAGTGAGACCCCATCTCTACTAAAAGTAGACAAAACAGCCAGGCATGCTGGTGCATGGTTATGGTCCCTGCTACTTTACTCTGGAGGCTTGAGGCAAGACAATAATTTGAGCCCAGGGGGTTGAGGTTGCAGTGAAGTACTATGACACCACAGCACTCTACCCAGGGCCACAGAGCAAGACTGTCTCAAAAAAAAAGGAGAAGAACAGAAAAAGAACTGGGGTTTAGAAGAAGATTAAACTCTGCAGGCCTGGGTTGCTCAAACTCTACACATCACCAAGAAATGCCTGTTTGGGGGGCTGGCCCTTGGCTGGTTCCTGGGAAATGAGCTCAGAGCCCTGGGAATATTCTGCCTGATAAAGGTGTTTTGTACGCCTGAGGCATTAGGCTGTGAGATACTAGCTTGATCATATATTTATGCTAACTATGTCATCTATGGTGAATACCTAAAAAAAAAAAGACTTAAAAAAATCAGAACTAAAATTGATGATTAAAAAAAGAAACAGTAGCAAGTTAGTAGACAAAACTTAAAGATAACTTAAGTAACAGCATGGGCAGAATTTTAGGAAACCTAGCTGTAGTCTTCTTTCTCTAAACATCTACGATCTCTTGGTACAGGCTGAAGAGTCTAGGAAAAGTAGAAAAAAGCATATGCTGACAGTACTTTACATTAAAAAAAGAGGAAGAAATGAAGACCATTTTTAAGGTCTTTAAATTTTCAAAAATAAATTAATCTTTATTTTATTTTCAAAAATAAAAAAATCTTTAGTAAGATTGCAAAGCCTGTAAAATGTTTTAGTTTAAAGGGAGGAGATCAAACAATCCTTTGGTATCTGAATGGAGTACAAGCTGTTAATTTGTACAAATGACATTAAAGAAAATGACAAAACATTATCTTGCAAAGAACAACAGCAATAATATGTTTTTTAAAAGGTAAGTTGGAGTCTCAGATGTCAAATGTTAACAATTTAAACTAGATTTATAAAATGGGCTAGATAATATTTAAAGGATCTCTCTCCACTTAATCTCTGGTTCTATATTTGAGTTTATTATTTTTTTCAAAAGAAGAAATGCCTCACTCAAGTTCTAAGAAATATCAAGCATATTCGTTCTGATAAAAATGTTCTTAAGGAACCATGCCAATGTGTCTTCTTTTTGAATATTAAAAACTGGGCTACTATTCAGGTGACTTTAATACTTACTGATTGGCATCCAGCAAAACAACTTTGACACCGTTCACCACACATTCAGTGTCCATTGGCAATGGGTGGATGTATTGTTCTTGCACATGAAGCTTGTTCTTCAACAAATTGCCAGTTATCTGCAAAACAGGATGCACTTATTGCTGATACGGTAGAACACTAAATAAGTATTTTATTTCATGTCCGTTTAGACCTACAGCATCTTAATAATATCCCCACTTGTCTACTTATATTCAGGTAAACCCTTCACAATGCCAGGAAGAATTTCCTACAGTGACTTTGTTATTACTCTGCTTGAACTCTGATCACTGACTCACACTCACCTGTGACAGTTCATCATTCCCAGCATGACATACGAAACCAGGGTCATGTGGTCCCTGCCCACTCCCCTGTGTTTGCATCCTGCCATTCCCTGTCTTGCATTCTAGCCCTTCAGGGTCTGGAGTGAGTGACCATCTTTATATACACTGTACTCTGTACCTGGCATGCTCTTTCCTCTAACTGGTTCTAGAATTAGACCAACATGCATTCAAATTTGGATTCTGACATTAGTAGGTCTGTGACCTGCAGCATATCACTTAATATATCTAAACTTTAGCTGCTTCAAGAATGCTGTGAGGATTATTAAATCAAATTCTAGCTAAAACTCTTACTTAGTAATAGGCATTAAAATGTTTACGTTTTGATAATTAGGTCAAGTTATCTCTTTCACCATTAAACTGTCTTTAAACTTAGCCCAGAACAGAGTCAAATGCTCCCTTCTCCCTACTTTTGTGTACTCCATCCATTTTTTTATTGTATTACCAATTCCATTGTGGTATCATTTATGAGTATTTCCTCTGAAGGCTACAATCTCCTTGAAATTAGGTACAGTCCTGTCCCTCCACATCTTAGGGATATTGATTGGTTCCACGAATGCTCAAGTCCCTTACATAAAATGGCACAGTATTTGCACATAACCTATGCCCTTCTTCCCATCTTTTAATCATCTCTAGGTTACTTATCATACCTAATACAATGCTATGTAAATAGTTGTTATACTGAATTTTTTATTTGTATTGCTTTTTATGGTTGTATTGTGGTGGCTTTTTGTTTGAGTATTTTCCGTGGGATGAATCTGCAAACACAGAACCTGCAGATACAGAACCCACAAATACACAGGGTTGACTATATTTTTCCTAAATTTCCATTTAGGCATTCAATGAATGTTTACTGAATGAAACTTGGGGTTTTTAAGAACATTGTGAAATAGTTTATCTATTATTTCCATGTAATAAAACATTAAGTTTAAAGAAATGGATTGTTAACTGTTGACATGAACTCATTTAACTTCAGAACTCTGACGTGGAATCTGTTTTATCTTTTCTAGTAGAATGAGAGATCTGACGGTTTTAACCAAATTGCTCAGAAATCTGCAGCATTGTACAGTCAAAATTTAGAATGCTAAAACTTACCTCACTACAATAAACTGGAAATGTGAAGTGCTTGGACAGCCCTGCATAATGATCAGAATGAAAATGTGTGAGAAAGTAGGCTGTGTAACCTTCCACGGCGCCATACTGGAAGGCGTCAACTGTAAAGCCCGTCCCTGCAACGAAAATACCAACAGCAGGCAGGCTGAACAAGCGCTGAAACAGTAAGATATCTAATTGGATTATAAAAATTAAATCATTTATCCTCTCTATATCGCATTCCCAATTTGACTATAATTTTAAAGTTTATGCCACATAAATTTAGCAAAAGGTGACACTACAGAAAAGAATTAGTCTTACAAGTTTCCGCTACATATCCTAGTACAGAGACGTTTTTGATGAACAGTTAAAAAGTCAAAATACAAACCTATTTAATTGTTTGACTTAATATTTTCATAATATTTATAGGGTACTTGAAATCCTTTACAAAACAGCAAAAGGTGAAGGCTTTCTTCTGAAACACGAATTCTCAATGGGGTGAAATTGATATGCTTCTAAGAGAGTAAAAAAGGTTTAAGGCCAAAATAACTTCACATATCACAAAAATTTGCAGCCCTCGAGAGGACCACAGTACAATAAAAGATAAACAGTATATCAACCACCATCAGTGTTGCTTGCTGAAGATTGGGATTGGAGGGTGGGGGCAAACAAGAAAAAAAAAAAAGCCTTAAAAACGGCTCTCTAGAGGAACGGTAATGAAAAAGAGGTTGAGAAATACTGTTCTAAAATGGGTTCACGTAAGAAATAACCTAGTGTGTTAACTGGTGATATGCAAGTCACTAAGTATAATTTCACAATCTACTGAGGCTTATCAACACAGGGCATACTAGTTTTAGACTCACTTAAAAGTACAGAAAATTAATCAGAATAATTATTAAAAACAAAACTGGTGCTATCATGTGTAGAAATGCTATTCTCTACATAAATATTTTGAACAAATTATAGATCTAGAACATCCATAAAGCACTTAAAAACTCTTTCTGAGCCAATTATATTTTGGCTGCTTTATTTTTATTCGGCTTTATTTTCTATTCTTTTCAGAAGAGTTATTGGTTTCTTCCATCACATTCATTTCTTTGCACTTTTTCTGGACTAATTCATCTGTGAAGGCATGAGAAATTATAAGAACATGAAAATGCAGAGAAACTAAGTTCTAACATGTTCCTAAAAGGCTTGGCATTTATGATATGTACTACCGGTGACATTTCCTTTCTTGGAAGATATTTAGAACTTTGTATTTCTCACAAAGGCTTAGAGACTGCCTCTTCTTAAGGCGTAATTTGAAAATGCCTTTCTTTCTTCTGTATTAAACTGAATCCCTACTACTCTCTTACTAATCTTTCTATAATCTGCACTATCTACCTAATCAGTACAGTGACTTATATAGAGAATATGTTTAATGAAAGTTTGCTGGATTGAATGGAGCAAAAAAAAAAATTAAGTAGCCAGAAAACTAATCTATGTTAAAGACTCATGAAGGAAAAACTAAAGGAAACACATACAAAAGAATTGTTTTGTATACCCACTTTCATTCACCCCATGGGCAATGAACACAAAATTTAAAAAGTTTTATCTTTGTTGATATAGTGAGGATTGATAATTCAACTTACCAGGTATTTTCTTATAGAATGGACATGTCTTTTTTCTTAATTCTCCGACGTTAGGTGACTCTGAGATTTTCTTGTTCTCTCTTTGCAGTCTTCCATGAGCTGATTTTATGAAGGTTCTGCTTTTACTTAAGTTGGCTGTTCCAGATTCTGTAGTGTTAATAAGGTCACCTGACCTCTTCTGCCGTGCTCCTTCCTGTAGTGAATTTGACTTTTTAAGTCTCTTTCTTTGACGCTGCAACCTCTCACTAGAAAGTTCCACAGAAAGCTGGCTCTCCCTTAAATTCTGTGCATCAAATTCTAAATCACTTAAAGATTTTTCTGCTTTCCTCTTGCGCTGCCAAGACCTGTTTTTATTAGGACTTGGAACTGGATTTAAGTCTACACTTTGTGATGCACTTTCCTCCAGCAATTTCTCATCTTTTCTTTTAGGTGGTAGTCCAAAATACACACCTATATCTGTTTGCTTCATTACCTTGGTAGAAGGTTTTCTTACATCACACTTAGGACCAGAAGTCAATATTTTCAAAGACTTAGAAGCAGGAGGTGTACCAGAAACCCTTTCTGTATTTAAAGCGGGAACTTTACCATCTAGCACACCGTCTAATGCCTTTCTGTGGAAACTTGCTGAGTTAGTGTTGCTCTTGGCACAGAGGTTCTCACTTGGTAATTCCTTAATTTTACTTTGGGTTGGATGGAAAGAAAGATAACCTCCTCCCTGGCGTTCAAAAAGTCTTGCCATTTCACTTGTTACTAATGGAAGGGAAACAGCTGATCCTTCAATGACCCGTTTTTGTTTATTTGATTGAGACGACTGAAATTCTGGCTCACCAGGTTTTGCTTTATAATTAGAAGCAGCAAACTCCCCTGCTAATCCAGGTGGAAACAACATACAATCACCACCGGTATAGGCTGGATCATAATACAAAGGAATACTCTCATTATTTGGGGAATTCGGTCTAGCCGAATCACTTAGAGTATTGTATGTATATGATTCTTCATCATACTCGTGCAGAGTTAAGAAGCTATTCACTTTGGGGTAGCGCTGCTCCTGGTCCTGCAGGAAGCGACCTTGTAGTTTTTCAAAGGAAGGTGAGCAGTAGTCATCTTCTTGTAGGCTGCCATCTTTTGAGCTTTCAGTCAAAAAGAGTTCCTGTTGTGAATCATCCAGCTTTTCATCTCCATTGTGAGTTTCTTCATCACTTTGAAGTGGAGAATAGGAGATCTCACAGTCGCTGAAGTCATTTTCTGGCCGGAGCAAATGTATGGGTTCTGAGTTGTTTTGGCTATCTAATTCTTTATCAGCAAGAGGCAAACCAACTTTTACCAGTTTGCCATTCTTAACTAATCCCGTAAATTGTAGCGCCTGTTGGGATGCTTGGCAATTTGCAGGAAAGGAAATCTTTTTGTCAATTTCAGATGGATACTGAGATTGAGATTTTCTTAAATACTGAGTTGCCAACAAGGGATTGCTTGAAATTTCTTTTAAGTTTTCAGTTGGTTTCTGAGATGGAGACCATCTTTCCTCAAGGCTACAGAGAAAGCTTGAATGATGCTCACCGACACTACCACCTGACACATGGGATGGGCTGCTCACAGGACTACGAAGGGATCTGCTTTGAGCAAGCAGGAAGTGAGTGTATCTCTTGTAATGAGAGGGAATTGTTGAGGTGCACAGAGGACCATCAGGACACTCTGAAAATTTTAATGAAAGAAAAAAGTATTACAGAATCAAAGCATAAGCTTAGCTTTGGACAGAATTAGCACTATAAATCAACATGCAAGTGGAAAAAGCTTCAGTCCTTCTTTGAGGCCTTGGGACAATAGCTATTTTTAACTGCACAAAGATCAAAAGATGGGCACAAAATATCAACACTTAATCCAGCATGGTTTTACAAGGCGCTGGTTATTAGTTTTAAACCAAATATTCCTTTAAATTTCTTTTCGAATACTCTTTTCTCCACATTTTTAGAACTAACACCATCTTTTTTTCTTTCCTAAGTAACTCCTGCAAATGTGAGCCCCTTGAAAATGCACATCACATTTCTATTAGTATTTCTTAAATGGGTCCTACAAACTGACACCATTAGTTTTATTAGTTCAATACTATTCAGGCAATAAAGATTAAAGAAGGCTGGTATATCTCTCACAGAACTAAAATTCTATCAGTTCTTATTTTATCAAGCAACAAAGATTTATTATGGTAACTATTATCAAATTAGGTTCCATTATTTAACATTCACATTCTATACAATAAAAAGTAATAATCTCAGTAAGGTTACCGTATGTACTTGAGTATAAGCTGAGTTTTTTCGGCACAAAATTTGTGCCGAAAAACCCGAACTCGGCACAAATTTTGTGCCGGAAAAACTCAGCTTATACTCGAGTATATACGGTATTTATAGCTGTTCATACACTGACCAAATTTTAAATTCTGTTCAAGACTTGAAATTCAAGTCTTGATAAATTAATTAATAATAAGAGTTTAATAATTTGGAAACTCTTCCCTGTCATACTATTATAATTGAGGAACTTTCTGTAAACCAACTTGGAATATCCCTATATATGTTAAGGTCTAGGCTTATCAAAACATGATACTCTCCTTCCCCCTTAAAAAGATGTTAATTAAATAAAAAGACTTTGGGATTTAAAACCTAACTTAAAACCACCTCATGAAAGTATCGGTTATAGAATGGAATTCAAGAAGAGTCTGAGATTCTACTCAAAGTTGTTTAGTGAAAAATCAAAAGCAAATGTTTTTGAGGTGGCTTCCTCTATAAGACATTTCACCCTGAGATGCTCCCTGTGGTTTCCAAGTTCCATTTCTGATTTTTAAGTCACATAAGAGTAAATTACTGACATTAACAAGGATTTCGCTTGCTATAGTTTTATGGGAAAGGCTAAAGCCAATTTTTTTAAAAAAGAAAATTCTTTTGCATTCTCCAGACAATACTTTAAAATAACTAGATGTTAATAATGAAATGTATTCTGAATCATAGTTAACATGAAAGCCATACTGAGTACTAGTATTCACTTTATGGAATGTTTTCAGAGTTAGAAATCTATGTATGGCATATACAGTAACCTTAAAGTACCATATATACTCGAGTATATAGGGTACATAAATCACCCCAACTCATACCCCATATATTCCAAATAGGATTTTCTATATGTTAAATACTTATTATACATTTTAAAAGATTAAAAACATAGCATTATTTGTTATCATTTGGCACATTTTTGTTAGAATCTTAGTCACCTAAGACTCCTTCCCAGTTCGTCTTCCTGTGCTTAATACGACATAACCAGATTTAGAAACCAGACTGTATTTGTACCTTTCCATATAGTTCCATAAATGATAACAAACGAGGCAAACTATTTAACTTTTAAGAACCCTCACCTATAAAATGTCAATACCACCTAGCTTACAGGGTGGTGTCCAAGTAAATAAACAATGTGACCTAGCACAGTACGGGTTCAATTAACATTTATAAAAAAAAAATAATTGAAACAGGCTCAGTGTCCACAGCTCAGTGAGTAGGGTGCCAGTCACATACACCAAGGCTGGCAGGTTCCAGGCAGGCCTGACAACTGCAACAACAACCACAATAAAAATAGCCAGGTGTTGTGGCAGGTGCCTACAGTCCCAGCTACTTGGGAGGCTGAGGCTGAGGTGAGAATCACTTAAGCCCAAGAGTTTGAGGTTGCTATGAGCTGTGACGCCACAGCTCTCTCCCGAGGCCAACAAAGTGACTCTGTCTCAAAAAGAAAAAAATAATTTAAATGTCTATGAACTATCCTGAAATAAAACGCATTTAAACTGTTTACAAGCCTGCAACTTTCTTTACAATTATGCCCTTGACTGATAACGGTGTCTGATCATAGTGTCTCGTTTCTTTTAATTTATTGCTTGCCTTGCTCATTTCACTGAATTGTTATTTTTAACCTAATGCAGGCCTTTTAAATTACTTAGAAACCACTATCTTTTCTGTAATCTTACCTGTTTCAGAGACTGAGGGAGAATCCAAACATTCAAAGACATGCCATCGAGGTGTTTGACCTAGTAATGAGGAAAAAGGCATCTGGCAGTTGGGACAGTATCCATCATAAAGTGGACGTATCTTTGGAGACACCTGTTTGTTTTTGTGAGTTCTACACAACTTTCTTGGAGTGGTCTCCTTGTCTTGAGACTGTTGAATACCATCCCCACAACTTGAACTCTGACTGGAAGCTACACAAGTCTGACACACTGCCTCTCTAGGGGACAGCTCTTGGTCCTTCACCTCCCCTTTAGCTTCTACGGTTCTTTTTCTATTTCTTTTTGACTGGCATTTTCCATCTTTTGCTTTTGCAACAGATTTTGGAATATTTTCAAAGCTATTATTTGCAACAACTAGTTTTGGTTTTCTTTTAGATTTGTATTCCCAAATGTCTTCTTCGACAAGAGTGTCTTCTAACATGGCAAAATGATTTTATCATTAAAGAATGGCTAGTCTTCAGTAAATTGAAAGTTCGTTTCTTGTCACAAAATTTCTATTTTTGCAGAGAGAAAATAGAAAGTAACAGAACCCCCACTAATTGAATGGGAATCTGCTGTTCCATTGATGCCACAACAAAATTAAGAGAAACTGTCACAGTGGTGAAGTTTTTGATTGTGGCTATTTCATTCAGGAATCTCAGCCTTCTCTGGGCCTTAATTCACAAAAATAAAAAATCAGTAATACTGTACTTTGAAAATTAGGCACTAATGGGAAATACAGGTTCAGCAGCTTACTCTTAGAATGAGCTTTGTAAAACTGTTACAAAGCTACTTTGAGTTCTCTTTCAAGTGGACAATTGTCCACATAATTCACAAATCCAACCACAGTCCCTGGGCACGTGACTCAGCAGGAATTCCAAACACTGAATGGCTACCTCAGTTACTAGTAAAACCACTCACACCATAGTCAAAGAGGTGTATAAGTCGCAAAAAAGTAATCGCCTTATCCATGACTTGTGGATGTTCAGCAACTTCAGCTTTTTAGGTCAATCCATTATCTTCCTGCAGCAGCAATGAACAAACCCTACACAGTGAACAAAAAAGTTCAAATATGTGAAATGGTGCTTGCATTGAGGTCCCACTTTGTACTCCAGAACTAAAGAGGGCCAGCCCTCTCTTCTCAAAACTAAGGCCGCTTGCCGGCTGCTTGCCACCCCCTCTAGCTTCAGGCTCGAGCAGCAAGGCCACTGACTAGGGTTTTAACTCTCTCCAGAAGCAGCACCGTCAGCTCCAAAAGAGCCCTCAGAGTCTCCACTTCTAAAGACTCCGAGGCCTGCCCACAGGGACCCCCACCGCCGCCACCTGTCACCCGGGCCCCCAGGGCAGCTCCCAGCTGCATCCGCTCCCCTTGCAACCCCCACTCCTGACTCGGCTAACAACCTATTCGCACCTGCACTTTCAACACTCCAAGAGCGACGCCGATGTGTGCGTAAATTAAGGCCACTGGCTCGGTCACTCCCAACTTGAATAAGCCTTCTCCCGGAGGACAGTCCTTCCCCTGTTTTACCTTTAGTGTCTTGGCGGGAAGAGCGCCCGCTGCCAGTGCCGTGTCGAATCAGCGGATCCTGGCCTAAGAGCGGGACTTTAAAAATAATTTTTTTTTTAAATCGAGTGTCCGTTTAAGACCTACAGACTTATTCTATTTTGTTTTTGTTCTGAAGCACGCTAATTTCTAAAGTGGAGGGGGGGAAATGGGTGCCTTAGCGCGTCCGGGACGCAGTCCCAGCGGCCTTGTCCCTGTTGAATCTGGCGCTGTCAATGTCCAGGCTCAGCCAGGCGCCCAGAAGGGGCGGAGTGGGTTGGGGCGGTAGTTTAATTACGTCCCGGGGCATCAAGACGGCTGGGACTCTGGCATTGGGGCGTATGCTTAAAAAGGAAAAAGGGTCACTGCCGTGGAGTGGGGCCGGTGCAGAGCGAGGTGAATGCGCCCATTTGAAACCCAAGGACTGTGAGCGGTGCGTCTTCCCAGCCCAGCGCTCCCGCGGCCGGCAGTCGCCTCGGGGGCCCGCGGAGAACATGGCGGCGCCCGGAGCCCGCGGCGGCGGCCTCTCGGGCCTGCTGCCGGCGCAGACGTCGCTGGAGTACGCCCTGCTCGACGCCGTCACCCAGCAGGAGAAGGACAGCCTGGTCTACCAGCACGTGCAGAAGGTGGACGGCTGGGAGCAGGACCTGTCGGTGCCCGAGTTTCCGGAAGGTGAGGGGCTGGCTCCGGGGTGGGGAGCCCGCGCGGGACCTCCCCTTCCCCGGGGGCCGCGCCCTCCTCCGGCCTCGGTGGGCGAGGCGGGGTGGTGCCGCCGGCGCCCTGGCCTGGCCGGAGCCGCGCTGGCGCTCGGCAATTCCCCGGGGTCCCCAAGTGGCGATGGAGGGCGGGGACCTGCATATTTGTTCCGTATCCTGCGCCTTGCCTGGGCCTCTGGTAACTAAGTCAACACCCCGTAAGTGTTTGGGTGGTCCTGGTTGGCCATGATTGAAACGTCACGCCACCCTCCATTCATTCAGTTCTGTTCCCCAGCACTGTGGTCGTTTTCCGCATCGTCCTTCTTGACGTGTACTGGTAACTTTTTATATGCCACACACAGTTCTAAACACGTCAAGAGATAGTAGTGACTTCTTTAATCTTCTCAACAACCCAGTGAGGTGTTCTTATTATTACTGTTTTACATTTGAGGAAACTGAGGCCCAGGGAGGTTAAGCAACTTGCCCGCGGTTTCACAGCCACTAACTGGCTAGGATTGGATTATACAGACCCCAGATTTCCTGATTTTTTTTTTAACCTGTGCTGCTGCCCTTCTCCATTAAGAATCGTAGAACAACTTATTTTAAAAATCTGGATCAATTATAACCACTCTCCAGGGTTTGAATTCCTGTCATGTGAATGTTTGAAATGTGAGGAAATAGATATTCCCAGCAGGGCTGTTTGTGAAACGCATGTTGCCATGATAAATGAAAATGTATTATGCCTTCTTCGGATGGGGATAGCGTTGTTTTGCCTGGGTTGGCATGTGCCCTGGCATGTGAAACCACATGTATAGTTAATTGGTTGACTGTGGCAGGGTTCAGTTATCTCATGGGAGGTATATGGGAACCTGCCTCTGACAACAGAGTCTTGAGTGTCTTTCCAAGTCTTTTACACCTGCCACAAGAAGTGCTTGCTTTTTCCATTACTAATCTTACGCTAGATTTGAAATATTGTGGAATTCTTAAAAAAGAGTTGGATGCACAGATGCACATTCTATCAAAAAACTTTAAAATATGATATACATATATTCAAATATATTAATGTTTTGAAGTTTTATAAGAAGGTAGTTATATAGAAAATACACTTCTAAACAAGCAGTTCATTGGTTAGGATTGTAGGGAGTGTTTTTATTTTGTAGTGGTTGTATTTTATTACCATGAGATTTGACTTTTGTGACTTGTAAGTAACATGCATAGTAAAATATAAAGGTTTTGTATTTGATATAGTCTGGTTTTCTAGTGAACCTGATTATTGAGGACAAAAAGTTAGAAGCGAGTATTTTCTTGATTTCCTTATCAGTAAACTATAATCAAGAAGCCACAGACATACCTTTATCTCAAAAATTGTATGCTTTGTTCATTTTGTAGAAGAAACACATGTTTACAAGAGGCAGTGTGTATAGTGGGTGGATTCAGACCTGGGATTAAATCCCTGTTATTCCCTTTGTTGGCTGTGTGATTTTGAGCAAGTTACTTTACTTCTCCAATCCCTACTCTTCTCACTTGTAAAATGGAACTGGTATTTATCTTTCAGTTTTATTCTGTGAATTGGAGGTAATATACGTGAAATTCTTAATTCATAGGACACCTTACTAAATATTAACAGCTTTGTTATATATTCATTGTAGTTATTATTATTATAAAACATATTTCTATTATTAAGCCTGGTGAGTACCTAACTAAAAAGTAATCATTCTTTTCTGTACCCTCCAACCTAAGCCATTGTTGACTATTTACAGAAATGTCATAAAGGGCAAATTCATAAATATTTTGTAAGTAGGATATGAAATATACATTAGGTAGTGTGAAGTTCTTTATGATCACTTGATCTGGTGGATAATTAACGTTTTATCAAATGGATAATTAAGAGGTTGCTGTACCTTGAAACCTCACTATTTAGGCTAATTGGCAGAATTACTAATTCGGTCTGCAGGGTATTTTGTTTTTGTTTTTTTGGCCAGGGTTGGATTTGAACCCGCCACCTCCGGCATATGGGGCTGACACCCTACTCCTTTGAGCCACAGGCGCCACCTTGTCTACAGAATTTTTTTCTAGAATTTTGTTATAATTGAATAACTCAAGTTACTGTTGTTAGCTATTAATATTTACTCGTTCCACCAGATATTTTGGCTTTTTGTTAGTAAACAGTATTTCCAAATACTTACTTCAAGGTATAAGTAATATAGCTGTATTTATTTACTTAAAAACAAACCTATTATGTTTGTTTTCTTAAATTGTTTAAATAGAAATGCTGTGTTTTGCAAAATCTTCATAGTGCAGAGTTAAAATTTTGAATCACAGTCAAGTAATTATAAATTCTGATTTATAAAAATACAAATTAATGAGATTCTATTTTTCTATTTTTTGGAGGGAAGGAAACAACATTCTTCATTAATATTAATGTTATCTCCATTCAGTCTATAATAATAGTATATTTTGTTTAACTTCGCATTTAAAATACTAATTTGTATTTAGGGTCTTATCCAAATCTGAACATTTCAGCTGCTTCTCTTTTATGAAATTGGCTTAGGCATTTTGTATGTCTGTCCTTACAAATATAATACATTTTGCTTTTTTTTAATGTTTAATCATGTCTGTTTTTAAGCTTGACCTTCATTCTCAATAGCCCATTTATTATTTATGCAATTAGACTCTCTTAATATATGATACTTCCTTGAATTTTTCCCCCCCAAGTGTGTAGCTCTTACCAACTTTTATAGACAATTATACTATTTTTGAAAGAATTTAATAACTTCTTCTTGCTGATTTTGCAGATTGCATTATAATAGTAGTTTTGCCATCCTCTACCCTTCTGGCTCCCCTTCCCCGACCCCAACCCCATCCTTTCTTTCCTTCCTCTTGGGCTTTTAATGTCAACAAATTTGCGTTCTTGGTCTTTTCCTTCAGATCACAAATACCTGTGTTGTCACAGTCATGAAGATACATCGTGTCTTTTATTTATTGGTAGAAAAGGGTGGTCTTAATATTAACAGAAAATTTAATTCAACTGCCACAGCCTTTATATAGTGCTAGCAGCACCTTAAGGTGTTTGTTTACACTACTCTTAGAAAAAAGCAGGTTTACTTTTTAATGTACACTTTTAAATAAATGTTTGTATTTTCCTTTAATCATCGTTATTTATTTTGTGTAAATTTCAGGATTAGAGTGGCTGAACACAGAGGAGCCTATTTCCATCTATAAGGATCTATGTGGAAAAGTCGTCATCCTTGATTTCTTCACCTACTGCTGCATAAACTGTCTTCACCTATTGCCTGATCTCCATGCATTAGAACATGCATACTCTGATAAAGGTATCTGCTCTTTCATTCGTTTCTAATGTCCTTGATTTCTTCACCTGCTGCCACATCAACTGTCTTTACCTACTGCCTAATTTCCAGGCATTAGAGCATGTATACTCTGATAAAAATATCTGCTTTTTAATTCATTTCTAACAGACAGTCCTGGCATAGGCATTCGAAGAGTAGCTGACTAATTTGCTCATAGTAGAGAACATTTGGCAAGACTTCAGTGATTCTAAAAGTAATCCCTAATCGATGAATTAAGGACTCCATGTACCTTTTCATGAAGGGTTAAGCTTAGTGATAATGATTTTCCTCTCTGAGGAATCAGCATTTAGTGTACAGTTTTTCTCTGAGTATAATGACATACTTTTTTTTAGGATCAGGTATGTAAAAAGAACTTTTTGTATGTCTGGGTTTATCTAAATTTGTTCTGTGAATAAAATGATGCTTATGACATAATTTTATGCTTTTCTCATTGTGATAGAAAGGTTTAAAGTGCTTATTAGGAAACGCCATTAGGCTTCTATTAATATCCAATGACATCAACTATAGTGGAATGCAAAATGTTATAACAGATTTTCTTTGGCCTTGCTTCATTAAAAAATGATTTATTACAGCTTATGTTTTTCAGAGCACACTAGGAACTCCTCTTTTATGGTATTCTAAATTCTGAAGATATAAGATTACACTTATTTTTCTCTGAAAATTTGAGAAATTATCAGATTTTTCTGTTATCTACTTTCTAAAAAGAAACTATAAGGTTAAGTGAAATTAATTGAAGGTTCCACTTAATTAGGTTTAAATCAATTGAAGTTCTGGTTCCTCATAGATAAAAGAGACAATGTCACTGATTTGTGAAAGTAAAGATGGAAATAGAATATACCTGTGCAAAAATGAAAGGTATCTTGAAACTTAGCTTAAAAAAGAAGTGAAGATAAAATCTGCAGCACAAATGGAACTTTTGATGCTTTTAAGCTGTAGTAAATTGTATCTTAAAATTACCAATCAAAAGATTTATCAGGAATTCAGATATTCCCAGTAGCTGAATCGTGTTTTAAAAAATTTATCTTTATGGATTTAAGAAATATGGGTATCTTGTTATTTCCTAGGTTTTGGATGCCAGTGTTTCTTATTCGAGCCATCACATTTATTGAACATATATTATGTGCAGGGTACTCTGCTAACTGCTGAGGAAATATGTAACAAAGTTGAACCTGAGGAAAAGAGTAACTCATTTTGCCTAGAAACATTGGAAAAGATTTCTCAGAGAAGCACTTGAGCTAGCACTTGAAAAATGAGCAGGAGTGCAGCTGAAAATGAAAATGAGGCAGAAAGGACACTCCTGGTTGAGGAAGTATCAGGTAAACAAGCATGGATGCACAGAAGAGTAGGATTCCTGCTCCAGGAACAGGTAAATAATTTAGTGTGGCAAGATTGTAAGGGCACATGGTAAGAGTAGAAGGAGACGCTGGTAGATTAGGCAGGACTGTGTTGTGAATACACTGGTAACATTTTTACTAGTTTAGACTTTTTTTTCTATCTGAAGATTTAGAGATGTAGATGTTGAAGGTTGTTTTTTGTTTTTGTTTTTTTAGTAGAAGGATGGCATTTGTGTTTTAGAAAGTCATTACATACTGGATTAAGAATCCCAAAGTTAACCATTTCCACACCATCTCATTTGGATAACCCCTAAAAGACTATTTGGTTATTATTGCTTAACACATAACCGAAGCAAATTCAGTGATTTCCTAGGATGGATCCTTGTAATCTCCTAACAATTTACAGGAAGCGTTGTTTTTATAGCACATTGTGACAAAAGATGAAAAATATTTTTATATACAAACACACTTCTGAAGAGTCAAATACTTTGTAAATACAGAGAGAATTCCAGGAAGATAGAGGAAAAGGAAACCATAGATTCTGTCCCATCTAATCAGCAGTTACACTGGTAGAATCTGTCTGATGTGATTGTTTTGAAACTCTGGAGTCTTTAGAAAGCTTTTAACTTCCAACGGATGGCATATACTGTAAAATGTGGTTTATTTTAGTCAGTTTCAGCTCAGCACAGTAGTGGCTACCCATCTCCCAGCCTCAACTCCCTGGTGGGCAGCTGCACGCATGTTCCTGGAGCACTTTGCCTGTACCTTGCAGGAGCCTTGATGGGCAGCATTCTCCAAACATCAGAGATCTGTGCTCTGATCTGTACAGTGATCTCACCCGGAGTTGTTCCATTTGATTACAGAGGTGCAGAAAAAGAGGCAATGGTGTTATTGTTGCCCCTTATGCAATAGGTGCTATAAGCCGCTCTTCCTCTGGCTGAAGTGACTTCCGGGGAATTTAAAGGCCCAGTACCTTTTCCCCCACTTCATTTTTCTCTTTTTCCTCTTATGGGAGCCAGGTGTTGAATACCAAGACATTTAATAGCAACTAGGTTCTCTAACAAAGAAACTTAGTCACCACCAATGCCAGGGGAAGACATGAGCTAAGAAAAGACCTGAGAAGACCTTAAGTTTTCACAGAAGGGATTACCTGTGGCACAGAGAGATATCACAACAATTAAAAAAAAAAAAAAAAAAAATCAAATGCCTGGGAAGAGGGAACAGTTTCCAGAGTTACCATATTATTAGATGCTAACATCCAGTTTTCAACAAAAAATCACAAGGCATACAAACAGGAAAGTGTAGTACATTCCAGGGGGAAAAAAAACTAATAGAACACGGTTCCTGAGAAAGATGCCATGGCAGATGTATAAGACAAATACTTTATAACTATTTTTCATATGCTCAGAGAACTAAAGCAAGGCAGAGAAAAAGTAAACAATATATAAACAAAATGTAAGTAACAGTAAAGAGATAGAAAGCCTAAAAAGCCAAAAACAAGTTCTAGAACTGTAAAGTACACTAACTGAAATGAGATATTCACTGTAAATGTTCCTTTACTTAATGCGCAGGAATGTCCTAATAGACCCGTTAAACCCATTGTACGTTGAAAATATAAGTTGGAAGTGCCTTTAATGCTGGCAGCACAGCAATCTACAACTTAGGATAGTTTGATTTACAATTTTTCAACTTGATGCTATGAAAACGATACTCATTCAGTAGAAACTGTGACCCTATAATGAGTTGTAAGGAGCTGCTCAACTTACATGGTGGGCCTACTTCCCATAAACCTATGATAAAGTTGAAAAATTGTAAGTCAAATCATCATAAATAAGGAACTGTGGAGATAAGTCAAAAGCCTGTTTGAATAGGCAGATAAAAAAATCAGCAAAGTTAAAGAGAAGACAATAGAAGTGATTGAGTCTGAGAAACAAACAAAAAAAGACTGAAGAAAAATGAACAGAGCCTAAGGAACCTGTGGAACCCCACCAAGCAGACCAAACATCAGGGATCTGTGCTCTGATCTGTACAGTCTCGGCATTGTGGCCAAGACTGAAGAAATAATGGCCAAAAACTTCCCAAATTTCATGAAAGATGTGAACATCTACATATAAGAGGCTCAGTGAATTCCAAGCAGGATGAACTCAAGAGAACCACATGAAGACACGTTATAATTATCTGCTGAAAACCAAAGACAGAGACTTTTTTGTTAATTTTTATTTTTAATTATTATAGGTACATATATGCTGTGAATTAATCAAATTAGGGTAATTGGAGTATCCATCCCCTTAGGCATTTATCATTTCTTAGTGTTAGGAACATACCAATTCTACTCTTTTAGTTATTTTAAAAGAAAGAATATCTTAAGTTATTGTTGATTAAGGTCATTTTGTTGTGCTATCAAATATTGTTCATTCTATCTACATTTTTGTACCCATTAACCAACCCTACTTTATTTCCCCTTCCCCACTACACTTCCCAGCCTTTGTTAACCTTCATTCTACTCTGTCTCCATGAGATCAATTGTTTTTAATATTTAACCCACTATGAGTGTAACATGTGAGCTTTAGAGAGAAAGAATTTTGGAAGCAGCAAGAAAAAGTAGTTTATCACCTACAAAAGGATCTTCATTTCTCAGCAGAAACTTTGGAGGCCAGCATGGAGTGGGCTAATATGTTCAAAGTGCTAGGAGAAAAAAATGTCGACCAGGAATCCCATAACTAGCAAACTGTCCTTCAAAAGTAAGGAATAAAGTAAAACATTCCCAGGTAAATAAGAACTAACAGAGTTTGTTATTAGATTTGTGCAGAAGAAATGTTAAAGGAGTCCTGCAGGTTGAAATTAAAGGACACTAGACAGTAATTAAAAGCCTCTGGAGAAATAAGAACCTCAGTAAAGGTAAATGCGTGGGTATCTATAAAAGCTACTGTTATTGTAACAATGCTGTGTTATTACATTTTTTGATGATTTAAGAGACTAACAGTAAAAACAAATTCTAAAATCTAGTGTTATTTAGCTTTGTAATTTCACATTTTCTGCATAATTCAAGAGAATAATTTAAAATATTTATATGTTTGGACCCAGTGTATAAAGATCAAATTTTGTGACATCAACAATCGGAAAGGGTAGATACGGAGCTGATAAAGGAGTAGAGTTTTTGTATGTTATTAAAGCTGGCATAAATTCCCATTAGAGTGTTAATAACTTTAGTGTGTTAAATGTAATTCCCATATTAACCACAAAATAGCTAAAGAATATACACAGAAGGAAAAAAGAAAGGAATTTAAATGTTTAACTACAAAAAAAATCAACTAAACACCCAAAAAAGTAGTTCAAGGAACAAGGGACAAAAAAGCTCTAAGGCATGTAGAAAACAAGTAGCAAAGTAACAGAAGTTAAGTCTCTCCTTATCAATAATTACTTTAAATGTAAACCTCAGTCAAAAGGCAGAATGAATAAAAACATGATCAAACTATGTGTTGGTTACAAGAGACTTACTGTAGATCCAAAAACACAAATAGGTTAAAAGTAAAATGAGAGAAAAGGATTATTCCATGCAAATAGTAGCCAAAAGAGAGCAGCTATATTAGTATCAGACAAAATGGACTTTAAATAACAAAAGGTCAAAGAAGAATATTATATACTAATAAAAAGTTCAGTATACCAAGAAGATAAACACTTACGTACTTAATACAAGACTATCAAAATATATGAAGCAAAAAATAACAGTATCAAGGAGAGAAATGGATAATGCTACAATAGTAGTTGGAGAATTCAATATCCAACACATACAGAACACTACCCAACAACAGGGTGCATATTCTTTTCAGGTGTGTATGGGACATTTTCTAGGATAGACCATAGATTAGGCCATAAATTAAGATTTTAAAACAGCAGTTCTCAACCTGTGGATCGTGACCCACAGGCCACTATATTATAAAAGGGCTGTGGTATTAGGAAGGTTGAGAACCACTGTTTTAAAAGATAAGTATTATAAAAAGTACCTTTTCCAATCATAGGAGGATGAAGTTTGAAATCAACAGAAGGAAAACTAGAAAATTTACACATGTGTGGAAATTAAAATAGCATACTCTTAAATAATCAGTGGACCTAAGTAGAAATCACAAGAGTAATTACAAAATACTTAGAGACAAATAAAAAGTAAGACACAGTATGCCAAAACATATGGCACAGCACAACACTAGGGGGGAAATTTATAGTTACAAATGCTTACATTAAACACGAATGTAAACATTTGGCTTATGCAAGCAGTGGCTCATGCCTACATTCCTAGCACTTTGGGAGGCTGATGTGGGAGGCTCTCTTGACACAGGGAGTTCAAGACTAGCTTTTGGCAACTTAATGATGTCTTGTCTCTACAAAATAATTTTAAAACATGAAGAACAAAAAAGAACTGTAGAACTAACAGAAAGGTGGAAATAAAGATTCAAACAAGAGAAGCAAAACAGATAACAGAAAAATAATAGAGAAAATTAGTGAAACCAAAAGTTGGTTCTTCAAAAAATCAACATCCTTTGGCTAGAATTAAAGTGGAGACATTACTACTGATTGTATAGAAATAAGAATTATAAGAGAGCACTCTGAGCATTTGTATACCAACAAATTGGATAACCTAGATGAAGAAGACAAACTTTAAAAAATATAAAACCTACCAAGACCAAACCATGAAAAATAGAGTCTACATAGACCTGTATTTATTAGCATTATTCACAATCGCCAAAATCTGGAAGCAATTCAAGTGTCCATTGACAGATGATGGGTGAAAAAAAGTATGGTATGTACATAAATGGAATATTATTCACCCATGAAAAGAGGAACTTCTGATCAACATGGATTAATTTTGTGAACATTATGCTGAGTGAAACAAGTCAATCACAAAAGTTCAAATACTGTATGATTCCACATATATGAGGTACTTAGCGTAGTCAAAATTACAGAAATAGAAAGCAAAATAGTGGTTGTGGCAGGGCTGTGGGGAGAGTGAAGTGGGGAGCAGTTGTTCATTAGGTTCACGGTCAGTTTTTAAGAAGAAAAGAGTTCTAGAGGCAGAGGATGGTGATAGCTGCACAATACCGTGGACATGTTAATACCCTGAACTGTACACTTGCAATGTTTGTTAAAATAGTATATGTTAGGAAAAAAACTAAGAACATAAATTGGGTCTTTAAACCTTATTTTTAAAATGAATATTAAAAGGGCAAAATTATATTAGAAATGAAAACTAAATTACAGGGTGCCTAAGAGACAACCAATTCATACAAAAAATTAATAGAGTATTAAGGAAAAGCAGGGAAGGAAAGCCCAGGGTATGAAAATGAACCAAAGAAAGAAGCAAAAAGGTTTAAGAAAAAAATGGTTGAATTGGAAGATGAAAGAGATCCAACATAAGACTGCCTAGAGACCCTTCAGAAAATCTAAACAACTGGCCAGAACTAATCTCTAAAATTAGAATCTAAGAAAACTTACTGGAAATAAAAGAAACCTTGAGTCTACATAATGAAAGGGCCTACCAGGTTATCATGAAAAATAGTCCAAGAAATGTCCTGCTAAAATTATTAACACTATAAAGATTGAGAAAAAGTAAAATCTTCCAGGCCTCCAGACAAAAAGATGACTTATAAAAGCCATGTAAATTAGACTTGTCTACTTCCCACAAATAACAGAGTAAGGCAACAGTAGAGCAACATTTCAAGAATCTTAATGAGTATAAACCAAGGTGATTGTAGCCAACAACTTGTCCTTCAGGAATTAAGGCTACAGAGAAACAGTTTGAAAGTCCAAAACTCAGAGAATAATGTGTATATGTACCCTTTCTGGTGATTCTACTAGACAGCTTTATTCAACCAGGGGTGACGAGGGAGACTGCCGTGGATCGACAGTTTATACATGTGGTTGTAGGGCTAAGACCAAAACAAGGATGTAGGGTTTAGTGTATTAGTCACGGTTTGTCAGAGAAGCAGAGCCACCACAACTAATGAGGAGTAATAATAGATTTATTATAGGCACTTTAATGCAGTTATGCAGCTGGCTAAGTAGTCTATGTGAGGCTGTTGCTTCTCTATGCCTCTAAAATCTACCCAGTTTTCTCAATCCTCAAGCATACGTTTTGGTTTGTAGTTAACAGTTATAATAGAAGGATGGTCTGTGGAGGAATGACACCTTCATCAGTTGAAAGGGAAGGATGGAAATGAAGTAGCAGTGGAGAACAACAGCAAACTAGAGAGAACCTGCAAGCATAAGCTAGAACCCAGTGAGATGAACTGGAACTTGTGGAAGCTTCCTGTTGAGCTAACGAGGGGAAGCTGAACTCTTCCCTGGTCGGGAACTGGAGAAGCTGAGAGAGATCTTCAACCCTGTACTCTTACCACTTTCATTTGCCTTGTACACTTTTGCCTATCCCCTTATTTTTATTCTTTCTGATTCACTTTGTTTTAGGTGTTATTTCTTATATACAGAATTTATTCAAATACTTTCTTGTAATAGATTAGTTAAGCCCATTCATATTGATTCATACAGTTGTTAAGTGTATTACAATGTGTTTTAGTATTATGTGCATTAAACTTTGTATTCTTTTATATGATGCATTTTCTTTGCTATTTTACTTGAGCAATTTTTTTGATATTTAGAAATGTTTGTAATTTTTTATTGATTATCTTTCTACTTATAACTTTAAAAAATAACAAGAGCAAAATGTGTTGAGATTTTACTATATAGTAGGTACTATGCTAAGTGCTTTGCACAGAGTCTCTCTTACAATCTGCCTGACCTATGAGGAATTATTATTTTTCTCATTTTACAAATGACAGAGCTGCAAAACAGAGGTTAAGTAACTCATGCAAGGTAACAAGCATGTAATTCTTTCTACTCATCTGCACCACCTTTACCTTCAGTCCCCAGACAACCATTCATTACTCACTGTGTTTTTCTTCTGTATGCTGCTCTCGAGGCGTATTTGTGTGTGTGCTTAATCTTTGTTTTTCAGCAGTTTGTTTATGATGTGCCTAGACGTGGTTTTATTTGAATTTATTTTATTTGGTGTATGCTGACCTTGAATTCCGTAAATTTATATCTAAGCAAATTTTGGAACTTTGAGTCTATTCAATTATTTTTCTGCCCCAATGGGGTTATTCTCTTTTCTGGGACTCCAGGAGCTTTATCTTTTGAAACTGTTCCACAAGTACCTGAGGCTCTGTTCATTTTTTTTATTTATTCATCCTCCTACCTTTGTGCTCTTTGGATTGGATAATGTCTGTTGAGCTACCTTCAGATCATTGACCTTGTCTTTGTCATCTCCCTTTTACCATTGAGCTCATCCCATGAATTTATGGTATTTTTCGGTTCTAAAATTTTTCGTTATTTTTTTATAGTTTCTGTTTCTTTTTATGTTTTTTATCTTTTCATTCATTTTATATGTGTTTTTCTTTACCTTGTGGAGCACAGTTATCATAGGTGATTTAAAGTCTTTTGTAATTGCAAACATCTCCTTTATTTTGACATTGATATCTATTGATATTTTTTTCCTTGATAATAAGTCACATTACCTGTTTTTTAAGTGTCAGGTGATTTGGGATTATACATGGACATTGCAATGTTGTGATATGTAAACTCTGGGTCCTGTTATAGCCCTCCAGAGAGTATTGATAGCTTTGTTAGTAGGCACTCCACCGTGCTGGTTCACATAATAAGCTCTATCTCATCGTCCATCAGCTTTCTCTCCTTCTGTCAACATGGTAATTCAGTTCTTAGTTCCCTAAGCATTTGCTACACTTTTTTGGGTCTGTCTCACACATGTGTAAGTGTGTACAACCAAGATTTGTGTGTGTTAATTCTCAGAAATGGGGAATCACCTTTTTCAACTCTCTGCCCCTTAAAATTTCCCCCACATTATCCAGTTTTCTTGGTTTCTTAGGCCAGAAATGCAATGAGGTTTCTACTGGTATTTTGGCCAAAACTGGGGTTCTGTCTGAGGGCAAAACCAGGAAAAGGGGAATAAAACAAAATTGGAACCTCACTCTTGTGTGGTTTGCTTTTCCAGGTTTTGACCCCCTTCTGTAATCTACTAGCTTCATACAGAGGGGTTGTGTTTTTGATTGGGTGTTGGTTGTAGTAATAAAAGGATGAAATGTTGGGGAATTACACCTCCTGATTTATTTGGTTTTATTTGTTCTTTATGCTGGTTTTTAATAAATGTGTTGGGAAAATTCAAATTTACATGGTGGTTGTTAACCTCTACTACCTTGGTGGTTAATACTGAATTTTTTTCTCTGAATCCAGCCTAACATGTCTTACCTTTTTTTTTTTTTTAACTAACTTTTTGAAATAATGAATTGATTAGGTAAAGAAATTATGTTTTTAGTTTTCACAGTTCCAGGCAAGATTTGTTCTAAGAACTACATAGTAGAAATTTTAAATAAATCATAAACCTTATAGTATGGAATTATCTTGTATTCATCCTCTTAACCTATAATATTAAGGTGAGGTCAGAAAACTTATGAGAACAATACCCCCCAAAAAACAGTCACAGTCAACTTTGAATTTCAAGTTATTCCATATGGAAATAACTTCAACATCTTCACAAGAAAAAAGACTATTTCTTATAGTTTTGTCTAGGTAGAGGACATAAAGAGTTTTAATCCTGCAAAAGCCACATGAATTTGATCATATACGTTTTTATGTAGCAATCAAAATTATCTTAAGATTTAAATTTGTTAATCTATGTGTATTTAAATTTAGTTGAAGATACTAACGTAGTTCTACTTTTAAACAACTCTGTGTATTACTTATATTTATTAATGACCCCAAACCTAATGCATGGATGATTACTTGCAAACTTTAATTTTAATTTCTTAATATTTAACATATCATTCTTTCCTTCCAGATGGTCTTCTGATTGTTGGTGTTCACTCAGCCAAGTTTCCAAATGAAAAAGTCCTGGACAACATTAAGAGTGCTGTCCTTCGATACAATGTCACCCATCCTGTGGTTAATGATGCAGATGCCAGCCTCTGGCAAGAACTAGAAGTTTCCTGCTGGCCAACTCTAGTCATACTTGGACCCCGTGGAAACATGTTATTTTCTTTGATTGGCGAGGGACACAAAGATAAATTATTTTTGTATACTTCAATAGCTTTAAAGTATTACCAAGACAGGGGACAGATCAAAGACAATAAAATTGGCATAAAACTGTATAAAGATTCTTTGCCACCTTCACCATTGCTGTTTCCTGGCAAAATAACAGTAGACCATGTTACTAAAAGATTGGTAATAGCAGACACTGGACATCACAGAATTTTGGTCGTTTGGAAAAATGGACAGATTCAATACAGCATTGGAGGTAAAGTTTGCTTCTAATTATGATATACAATGTGTTTTACTGTAAAATAGTTCAAGTAAATATATAAAAATAGACATTTATAAATAAGAACTAATTATAGAAAGGTGATAAGCATTGACTTTTAAATTTGTCACAAAATTATTTTGTTGATTAATGTATGGAATCTGAATTTATGTCTTTCCACTCCCTCATAAAACAAAAATACCCAAAAAGCTCTAGTTCAAAAGGAGGAAGTTGTTAAGTTACAGCTTTTAAGTATAATTGTTTATCCCATCTTGTTAAAAAACTGCCATACTTAATTATGTCATAAGAAATATATACCTTTTGGATTTCAGATATTTTAACTGGGAGTATTATATTTCACTTTTCAATAAAATATAGCCATATATTTTTAAGACTATTACAGTACTCTGTGAACTTGAGATTTAGATTATAGAGAAAGTAAGCTAGGATTTACACATAATTTTACTTTTTTCTTTCTTCCATAAAAATGTAAACATACTTATGAATTAGTTTCCTCTGGTTGTAGCAGAATAGCAATATCATGCAAATGTAGGTCATTTAGTTCTGTATCTCCCTGGTCTTGGATCTAAAAATGCTTCTTGGTTACCACTACGTAATTAATAAAATCTACTGAGTACATTCTGTTAATTCTGCTTATTCAGGCTGAGCTAACATCTAACATCATGTTAATCAAAGAGAAAAGTAATTCATCTCTTTGCTGCCAATCCTGCATTAGTAGCATATGAAACATTAATTCATAAAGTAAGAATATCTGAGTTCCTACTGCAAATAAGCTAATCATACTCCCAAGCCCCGATGTTACTCTTAGTGTAGCAAGAGTATAGAGTATATGTTGTGTTTTCTAGTGTTTGTTTGTTTTGGCTACTTGTTTTGATTTATGATGGGCATTTATGAGAATTGCTACTCAAAAAGTAGCAGTTTGAATTTAAAGGATTTAAAAGAGTTTTTAATAGATTCTATAATTTTCAAAATAGTGTGAGTGAGTGAAAATTCTTTGTTAACAGAGAAGCTAGCAGCAAGCTACATTTCCCAAACATTCCTAGGAATACTGTTATCTTGTGATATATTAATAGTTATTTAATTTTGTAAAAAAGAATTCTGCACCTGTAGCCCCAGCTACTTGGGAGGCTGAGGCAAGAGAATCCCTTAAGCCAAAGAGTTTGAGGTTGCTATGAGCTGTGAGGCCACAGCATTCTACCAAGGGCAACATAGTGAGACTCTGTCTCAAAAAAAAAAAAAGAATTCTTTGGTCATATATACTCAGGAAACAATTGTTTGAGATTTAACTGATTTTGTTGAGAATATCATAGACACCAAGAACTTGTTCAATCACCAGGTAGGAAGAGGTAGAGCTGGGATTTAACATCAGTCTGCTGGGCTCCTGAGTTCATGTTTTAGCCACTGCATTATACTACCCCTCTTACTGACATCTAGGACAATGGAGTTCAGCAAAGCAGTTTGGAGCTTCTGACCTAGAGGCTTTGAATGGCTTGTCCCATGTTATGGACATAGCAATTGTATTTTATTCTTTTTACTTTCCTTCCTTAAGTATCCAATGTACTCAGTACTATTATGAAACCAATTTACAATTACTCACGCTTTCATATGAAAGATAAATCACAACTATAGCCCAAAATGGAGGAGGGGTATGGGAGGGGGGAGAATTGATGGGGGAGGGAAAATGGTGGGAGTACACCTATGGTGCATATTGCAAAGGTACATGTCTAATCTATTAAGTATAGAGTATAAATGTCTTAACACAATAATTAAGTAAATGAGGTGAGGTGTATATTAACTAGTTTGATGTAAGCATTCCAAATTATATATGAAATCAGCACATTGTACCTCATAAATACATTAATGTATATATGATCTATGTGTTTATGACTTAAAAAAAAAAAAGAAAATCCATCTGCATTGCAAAAGCTAAGATGTAAATAATAATCATTCTTTGTCTCTCTTAAAGTATATGTGCCATATTGTTGGACTCTATGACAGAATAAAATCATAGATACAAAGCATTCATACCCCTGAGGTTTTGGGGGCTCTTACGTTGTTAAGTATAAAATGCCCAATTTCCTTAAATACTAAGTTTTACAATTGATATCTCTTGACATTTCACTTTGTACATCCTCATTCTTTCAAATGCATATTTTGGCTTGTGATTATTTTTCAAAAAATTTTTAGAGCAATTTTTGTGAAACCATGAATAAGTCAAACATTTGTGTTATTTTCAAATATAAGTTCCGTTGTGGAATAAATGAAGTGCAGATATAATAGCTTGAAATATCAACAAAATGTCGGGGGAAGGATGTGGCTAATGAATGTTGATAGTTTGAGAGGTTCCTGTTCTGGTAGTTTTAATCTCAAAAATGAGCCACTTGGGTGACCTGAGACCAAGGTAGATAATGACGAGCTGAAAGCTGTAGTGGAAATGAATGCATCTCAGCCTACGTGTGAATTAGCAGCAAGGCTTGACTTTGCTATTCCAACAGTAGTGGACCATTTGAAACAAAGTGGTACAATAAAGAAGCTGGATAGGTGTTATGCCACGGCACTCTACCAAGGTCAATAAAGTGAGACTCTGTCTGCACAAAAAAAAAAAAAAAAAAAGGAAGGAGAAGAAGCTGGCTAGTTGGGTTCCGCGTGTATTAAAACAAGCAAGAAATCGTCTCAGAGCTTGCCTTTCTTTGCTGTCACAACATAAAGGTACGCCGTATTGTTACAAGTGATGAAAAACGGATTCTTTTTTGACAATCACAACCATTTGGCGCGATGGTTGAATAAAGATGGAGTGCCGAAACACAATCCAAAACCAGGTATTCTTCAAAGAAAGCTAATGGTGTCTGTTGGTGGTCCAGCGCTGGTGTTACCCGCTACAGCTTCATGAAACTTATTCAGTTGATTACAGCAGATGTCTGCTGCAACTAATTGGAAGAAATGATGAGTATGTTTGTGATTAAGCAGCTGAGATTGGTCAATAGAATGACAGACCAATCCTCCTGCCAAGATAATGCGTGACCTCATGTCACACAAACAATGCTGCTCAAACTATAGAAGCTGGAATTGGAAACTCTGTCATCCACCGTATTCGCCAGATCTTGAGCCAACTGACTTCCACTTCTTCCAGGCTTTGGACCACATTTTGCAGGGAGAAATACTCAGGTCTCAACAAGCCTTGGAAAGTGGCATTTGCGATTTCATCACCGCTTGCTCTCCAAGCTACCATTAAGATGCTAAAACTGTCAGTAGTTAGGCACATACTTTGATTAATTGTACTGCTTCTTGTTTGAACTACCACAAACTAAACAATTTGAAAGCAGACATTTCATGTTTAATGACAAAATAAGTTCTCGACTGGGCCTCAGGATCTAGGATGGTTTGCAACATTTCAGGGCATGTATTTTTTCTAGGGGAAGAGTTCATAATTTTTATTACATTATCAAAGGTGCAGATCTTTATCTGTTGAAAGATTGAAATTATTTTTAAATCTTTGTAGTGTAGGTAATAGGTGTTTTAATACTTTTAAGATTATTTTCTTTTGATGCATGTTACTGCATTTAAATGCACTAGTAATAACATCCATGGATAAGCCCTGACATTAGGAAAACTCACTCTTGAAAATAATAGATACCCTGGGAAACATTTTGTTTTTTAGGTAGAAGTATCATGTTGTTTATATTAAAATCCCAGCATTAAATATAAAGTTTGTTTTTTGTGAGATCACTTTTTAAGTGGGAAAATTTTGTCTTTTGACTGTCTTTTAGGACCCAACCCTGGAAGAAAAGATGGAATATTTTCTGAGTCAACTTTTAATTCTCCACAGGGGGTAGCCATAAAGAATAATATCATATATGTGGCAGATACTGAAAACCACCTTATAAGAAAGGTACTTTTTCATTTTAAAGTTTTAATACTTCTAACCAGAAAAACTGGTCTTTATTTGCTACATTAAATAGTGGCAGTTAAAAGGTGATGCTTTAGTGTGTCATAGCACCCTTATTCGACTTTTTTTGTTTTTCTGTGTCAGAATATAGTTGCCACAGAAGAAAAACTCAGTTATTTTTTAATCTTTTGTTTCAAAGTTGTTTCCCTACTCACTCAAAAGTACCTCATTTTGAAGTATTTTCTTTCTTTTTTCTTTTTTTTTGGCAGGGGTGGGGTGAGGGACAGGTTTCTCTCTGTTGCCTGGGCTAGAGGCTAGTGGCATCATCATAGCTCACTGCACCCTCGACTCTTGGACTTGAACAATCGCTGTGCCTCAGCCTCCTGAGCAGCTGGGACTACAGGCACATCACCGCACCTGGCTAATTTTTCTGTTTTCGTAGAGATGAGGTCTCATACATGCTCAGGCTGGTCTTAAACTCCTGGCTTCAAGCAATCCTTCCACCTCAGCCTCCTAAAGTGCTAGGATTACAGACTTGAGCCACTGTCCAGCCGGGATATTGTCTTAAATATTTTACAGAGTTTTAAAAATAGTTTACAAAGTTTTACAAAGTTTTCTACAAAGTTTTACAAAATTTTACAAAGTTTTAAAAATAGTTTACGAAGTGATCCCTTATGCTTTTTCAGTTAAATTTTCTCAAACTAGAAAAAAATCATAACACATCTGCCTCCTTACAACTCCTGTGCCTTGGCTAGAAATAACTAGCCAATTATTCTTAATTTTTGTTTTATCTCATTATAAAAGTAGTATGTGTTCTTGATTTTAAGAAATCTGTTAATATATAAAGCTAAAAAGTCCCCAGATCATCAATTCCTGACCACTCTTAAAGTTTGTGTCTTTTTCAGACATTTTATATTCACACGAAAATAAATTTATATTAAAAGGACTTTTTCTAGAGAATGTTTTTCTGGTCTTGGGCTGTTACAGATTATCTGGCTGTGAACATTCATATATAAATTTTACATGCACATAATTTTCATTTCTCTTGGGTAGATGCCTAGAGCTAGAATAGTAGAACTGCACGTTTTGTATTTAGTTTCTGAGAGCTGCTACCTTGTCTCCCGTAGCAGTTGCACCACTTTGTATTCCCACCTGAAATGTTTGTGGGTTCTTACTTCCCCACACCTCCCATCAATTGTTCATTTTCTTAGTTCTAGCTATCTTACCATGAAGTGGCATCGGATGTGGTTTTGATGCGCATTTCCTTGGTTACTAACGAGGCATCTTTTCCTGTGCTCCTGGGCCATTTATATATCTTCTTTGAGAAGTGTCTATTCAGGTTCTTGTCAGATTTTTAATAGGGTGATTTATCTTTTTCATTATTGGGTCAAGAGAATTCTTTATATATATTCTAGTTATAATGTCTATCAGATACGTGATTTGTAAATATTTTTTCACGTTTTTTGCTTGCCTTTTCACTCAATCATGTCCTTTAATGCACAAAGTTTAAAATTTTGATGATGTGTAATTTGTTCATTTTTTCCTTTTGTTGTTTATGCTTTTGGTATATACAAATCCAGTGCTAAATCCAAGGTCACAGAGATTGACTCCTGTTATTTTCTTCTCAAAGTTTTATAGTTATGGCTCTTGTAATTAGGTCTCTTACCCCTTTTGAGTTGATTTTTGTGTATGGTATAAGGTGGGTTGGTCCGATTTCATCTTTCTTCTTGTGGGTGTCCAGTTATTTCAGAATCATTTATTGACGAGACTAGTCTTTCTCTATTGCATAGTCTTGGCAGCCTGTTGAAAACAATTGATCATAGAAGTTAGGGGGGTATTTCTGGACTTTCAGATGTATTCTATTGGTCTATGTGCATATACTTAGGCCAATACCACACTGTTTTGTTTGCAGCTTCTTAGAAGTTTTGAAATCAGGAACTATGAGCCTTCCCACCTTTCTTCTTTTTTGAGTTAGTTTTGGCTATCTTGGGTCCCTTATAATTTTATTTGAATTTTAGGATCAGCTTATTCATTTTTGCATAAAACTTTTGGTGATTTGTTATGTAAAAAGTTATATTGTCTGCAAAAACAGATTTCTACTTATTTTTAAACTCTCTGTTATCTTTTATTATATTGCTGGCCAGTACCTCCATTCCTTTAGGTAACTCGTGATGTTCATCTTAAAGGGAATATATATAAATTTTCCCCAAAAGTTTAATAGTTGCTGTAGCGTTGGGGAATGAAATATCTATGGAGTAAGGAAAATTTTTTTCTATTGATAGCTGGGTAAAAATATATGATGAAGCAATTAACTGATAGGATCTGTCTACTTGGTGTGTGTATAGATGCTTACTGCAAATATTTTTTAGCTTTTGTGTTTATTTGAAGATGTTCATGACCATAAGAGAGTCTCAGGAGATGAAAGGATAACATCTTTTTCTGGGAGAATATATTAGATTTTCAATTTATGAAGTACCCATAGTGTCATAGAACTACCTGAGTTCAGATCCCAGATTCTTTACTTACTGTGGGATCTTGAGAATGTTACTTAATGACCTGTGTCTCAATGTCTTCTAAAATATCAAAATCACACTCTAATAGTGTTATTCCAGGGAGGGCTGGATGGCTGGTTGGCTGGCTCATTCTTGGATCAGTGCTTGGCGCATATTATATGTATGTCAGTTAGTAACTGAGCATAACTGAAATATGTACATTTAATTTTAAGAAACATGTATTTTGCTAAATTGTGTTTTAAAATGTTAATTTTCTTTAAAAATATTTTATAGTTAAGATGAGTGCAACAATAGTTCTGGCGATACATTAAGAGGAAACGGGAATGGACAGTGTAGAAATGAATTGATTGTGTGCATTTGAATAGCAAGTTCCCCCTAGAACTGATTATTTAGCCATTTTTAAAACATTAATCTGCAAGCGTTCTCTAAATGTTCTGTTGGAAATCCTTATGTAGCAAAAGACGTAAGCAAAGGTAGCATTCGTTGCATAAAAACATCCATTAAATTTCTGTAGATTGACTTAGAAGCTGAGAAGGTGAGCACTGTCGCTGGCCTTGGAATTCAAGGTACAGATACGGAAGGTGGAGCAGAAGGAAATCAACAACCCATTAGTTCCCCGTGGGATGTAATTTTTGGAACATCAGGTATGTAAACTTTTAATATTAAATGTGAGTAAACTTTGCTTAATAAAAGTAAGATTTAAAAATATTCTTGAGATATTCATTTGGATTCATTCTATTGCTAGTTATTTTATTCTTTTATCCGATGCCTTGGAGTTCGTTAATTGTGTAAAAAACAAAGGCAGTAGTAATATAGAGTATATATTGGTATATCTGCTGGAGAACATATTGTTAGGTATATTCTGTATTTTATACATGAAGTAATATATATATATATTACTCTAATTTAAAGAATTTCATCTTAGCTGCATCTTCCAATTAATGTAGTTCTAAATATTCTTAAATTGAAAGAAAGGATTATAGTTTCAGAACTTTGAAAGATCATTCATGAACTATACCACTTAACAGTATCCTTATTTACTCTTTGAAAAACAAATCAAAGAGGCAGTTGCTTTTTTTTTAGATCTTTTTTGAAGTCATGTTTATAATCTTTGTTTCTGTTTCCTATATTAAAAGAAATCTAGTAAGTGCTTCAGGAACAGTGGGTGTCGGGGAGAAATCTGGGAGTACGCTTACTAGTGTTCTTATTTTTTATTGGCCCTCAGTTATACTGAGATAATTATCTACATATCTAAAATGAGATTAATGAATAAAGAAAGAATAAAAAGAGAATATGGGACTAAATGGTAGATGCCATCTTAATTTATTTAAAGAGTATCTAAATACCAGATTAGTTGAATGGCTTTACATTTGAGATAATTTTCTATTATAATGCCAATTTGGTTATGACTCCAAGACCTTTTTTACTGTGATTAACTTTTATAAAGCTTTTAATATTAATAAGTGAATAAACTTCTGGTACTACCTGCATTTAATATATTGATGTGTTTTTTGTTAATTATTTTTGAGAATTCCACTATGGAATCCTGTGTTCCAAACAGTTACGAGTTGTTTCATCACTGACCAAGGTGGGTGGTATGATAGGAGAAGTACATCCCATGTCTAGGCAATAAGGGCATACTTTTATACATAGAGAATTTTGAAATAGTACTAAAATCAATAAAAACTCAATCTCGTTTTATTACCATGCAGTAGAAATTCTAAAGAATTTCAGGGCTAAATCCCCACTGAGACATAAAATTCCTTCCTCATTCCTCCCTACCTTTGATAACAACTAAGCTATTAGAACATAAATATTATAGATGGGAAAAATACTCCAAAATTATCAGTAACATAGTCAAAGTAGAAGAGCATTGTTGCCTTGGTATGCTATTACCATCTCTCAAGGAAGAAAAATTTTCTGTCTTAATATGAAAACCCCCTGTGATTTATACCCAGATGTTCATGTAGTAATTTAGTTATTGATATTTACATTTTGTAGCTTACAACCTTTATCTATTGTATATGTCGGTAGTTGCTAAATAATGCTGCATAAGAAATCCCCAAACTCATATAAACCTAAACCTTTAACATAGTCTTCGTCATCTGTGGAGTTGTGGTTCACCTGATAGTGGCTGAACTAGTCTGAACTGGGTTCCACATTGTTTCTTAGGTCCAGATCTACTCCATTTTTTATCGTCTTCTAGGAGCCAGTCGCTGTCTGAGGTATATTCTTCTCTTGACAAAAGTTAGGAGCACAAGAGTTTAAGTCCCTTTACACACATTCTAAGCTTTTGCTCATGTCATGTTTGCTAACCTTCTGTATTAAAATAAATCACATAATGAAGCTCATAGCCACAGACGAAGTTTACGATGAAGCCATGGCAAGGGTGTCGAGATGTATATAGAGTGTTACGAAGGATGAGTGTAGAATTGAGAACAATAATTTAACTTGTCACATAGATCAGAATTTATATTGCTTAAAAGCAGACGATTACTTTACTGGATGGTTTACTAAATAAGATCTATTTAAGGTGAAGGGGTACTTAAAATTTTTTCAATTATACTTTCTGGCATGGAATTTTGATTGCTTGTCTCTCTCTGGAGAATACATACATCCAAATCGCTGTCCAAGGAAAATCTTGACTTTATTGGCAAGTACTCCATAAGGTTCCAACTGGAGTGATTATTGGAGACCTACATCTTTATTGATTCAGTTTTTATGAAAGGAGGTGACTTGTACTTTAGCTCAGCAGATCATGGTTCTGCATTTAACTTAACAGCTCATAATCTTTGCTCCAGGTGCTTGGCAGGGGAGTAATCTTGACTCCACCTAAGAGAAAATGGTTTTCAAGCACTGCTCGAGGAACCTACAATCACAATGACTATTCTAGTCCAAGAGTTTTTAACCTGGGATTCTATACCAGGGCCTTGGTAGTTAGGCTTTATAAGGTAATTTATACATTTCTGAGTATTCTTGGAAATTCTATTTAAGATCTGAGGAAATTGGTCAGATTTTGATCAGATTTTTACCCCAAAAGTGATATTTTACCCCAAACATTTTAAGAAACCCTGTTTTAAATTGTTTTGCAATCCAGAACATTAATCTAGATTAATGTATATGGTCAGAGTATGGAGACAGTGGATCATAGCGTATTTGCTCCACTACCAATTGTTTTTATAAAATATATTTTTGTAACATGTCATTCATTTAAAAATATATCAACACATAAACCTATGTCACATTTATTTATGTCTATACGTATATGTGTGTTTTATATTACTTATTTCACTAAACTACAGCTTTCTGGGATTTATTATTGTTTTCATTACAAGGGTTTGCTGGTAGTTATGTTATAAATGTCTTCTGATTATCTACTGGAGAAATTTTTTTCTATTCTCTGTATTATGAGTAACTTTTTTTCTGACCATCAGATTGTTTATATTTGTTTGCTGCTTTTTGGGTTTGTTTGTTTGTTTGTTTTGAGACAGAGTCTCACTCTCTTGCCCTGGGTAGAGTGCTGTGGTGTCATAGCTCAGTAACCCTAAACTCCTAGGTTCAAGCAATACTTGTGCTTCAGCCTCCCAGGTAGCTGCGACTACAGGCACCTGCCACAACCCTGGCTAGTTTTTCTAATTTTTTTTAGTAGAGATAGGGTCTTGCTCTTGTCAGGCTGGTCTCTCCAACTCATGAGCTCAGACAGTCCACCCGCCTCAGCCTCCCAAAGTGCTAGGATTATAGGCGTCAGCCACTGCGCCTGGCCTTTTTATGTTTGTTTTTAAGCTCCTGAATAGTTGACTATCATAACTTTGCATTACGGTATTGATTGCTACAAAGCATAGAGATAACTTTATTTTTAGCAAAGCAAAATGGATAATATGACACTCATTTCTTAAAATTATATGACTGCATCTTTCTTTTCTACCATTACCTTTTGCATCATTTTTCTTATTTTAAATTTATTTCTGTTATTAAAGTTTGTTTCTTTGTAAACTGCATGAATCCTTTGTGAAATAAAAGTGGAAGTAAATAACAGGGTACAGATTCTCTTTATTGAGGTGATTGAATCTCATAACATCCATATAGGAAAAAAATCTTTTAAAGTTAGAAATTATAAGAAATCTAAAACTACTATATTTTTTCTTAAGAAATATAAATGCACCTTTTAAAGCCAATCTTTCCATGTAGAAATGAAGCTTTTTCTTTAAGCAACCTCTCACACTCTTTCTTTCTAACAACCCAAAGTATGTTATTTTGATTTCCTTAAAGCGTGGTGAGAATTTAGAAGCACATTCAAAGAAATATGATGGCTAACGTTCACTGGGCTTTTATGAAATTTTTTAACTCATTCTTTCAAATTCTCTTTTCCTCACCTAAGTCAGCACCCATTTGACTTAGCTGCTTGCCTTTAATGAGTCTGTACAATCTAACTTAGTTTTCATAGAAACAATTTTTTTGTTGAAAAATTTAATAGATACATTTCTAATCATTGTATATTTAATTTGTTCTTAGATTTTTTCTATTGTTAAATCATAGCTGTATATATTAGTGCAATCAAGGGGTACAATGTGCTGGTTTCATATACAATCTAAAATATTCTCATCAAACTGTTCAACGTAGCCTTCATGGCATTTTCTTAGTTATTATATGTAGACATTTGTATTCTGCCTTTAGTAAGTTTCGCCTGTACCCATTCTAAGATGCACTGTGGGTGTGGCCCCACCCATTACCTTCCCTCCACCCTCCCTCCTTCCCTGTACCCTTCCCCTTCCTTGGCCCTTTCCTCATAGTCTTGTGCTATAGTTGGGTTATAGCCTTCATGTGAAAGCTATAATTTAGCTTCATAGTAGGGCTGAGTACATTGGATACTTTTTCTTCCATTCCTGAGATTCTCTGCTAAGAAGAATATGTTCCAGCTCCATCCATGTAAACATGAAAGAGGTAAAGTCTCCATCTTTCTTTAAGGCTGCATAGTATTCCATGGTATACATGTACCACAATTTGCTAGTCCATTCGTGGGTCCGTGGGCACTTGGGCGTCTTCCATGACTTAGCAATTATGAATTGGGCTGCAATAAACATTCTGGTACAGATGTCTTTGTTATATTGTGATTTTTGGTCTTCTGGGTATAAACCTAGTAAAGGAATTATAGGATCAAATGGCAGGTCTATTTTTAGGTC